>BRDA01008972.1:5054-20078 GCA_036984385.1 Crenuchus spilurus
TTTCCTGACTCGCTCCTCCAAAACACCCCAAAGTGGCTCAATAATATTTAGACACAAAGACTTGCTGTCTTGGTCACAGATGCGCCAGCAAGACGTGCACCAACAATTTGTCCTCTTTTGAACTCTGGTATGTCACCATAATGTTGTGTGCATTGTAATATACTATATAACTGTGCTCTTACCTGCTAACTGAACCTTCACACTCTGCTCTTACTGGTGCAATGTGACATTAATGAAGATTGGCCACCAGACTGGTCCAATTTAGCCATGAAACCTCCCACACTAACATGACAGCTGTTTCACTTTCATTTTCTAACCCCTGTACATACATACATATATAACACACAAAAATGATAAATAAAATATATTTGCACTGAAAAATAAGGTAATTATAGTTGTAGGAAAACCATTATTTAAAATCCCAAATAGCTCTCAAGCACCCCTTAAAATGCCATTTTTTTCTTATCTTATCCATCTCGATGACCAACTTTCATATGAAATGTTGATAAAATATATTTTAAATCTACTTTTTGGTAAGATTTCGTTGACATATGTCTCTTGTAAATGTTGAGACTATTTGTTTAATCACTGTATTTTAAATAATAGTAAATATGCACTAAAACTGTGCCCTCATCCCTGTTACTGAAACCTATTTACTGGCAGAGAAAGAGAAAAAGCAGGTCATCACATGACACAGAGGAAACATCAAGTCATTTGCTAACACTACGGGAAGACCAAAGGTAAGCCTTCTATTTTTCATATTTTCCCTTATCTTTTCTTATCCTCGCTTGAGTGTGTTACTCTAATCGATGCAACCTGTTACTCCTACTATCATGACACAAAGGAATTTAAAAAGGTTTTTTTTGTTTATTTATATAACTAAGTTTGTTCTTGACTTTGGGAGTAACATTACATTCCACAGCTGGCATGTATTCCTGAGAAGTTAGAATGTGAAAATATGAATTGTAATAATAAAATATATATGTTCAATTCATAAATGCATTTAATACATTCACAATAAGCTTTTATCTGCCATACATTGTCTGTTAACAGTGAGCACTGGTGCTGAGTGTGAAGGTTCAGCTTTAATCATCTCCATTCATTGTGTGTTTAAATTGAGCGGAAGTACAGAGATTTTTTCCTGCATCTGAAGGGACTCTTACTGTGAAGAAGTTATTGCAGGAAGTATAAGGCTAGTCTGAGGCTGGTTTAGCTTGTAGCTCCAGTCCATCTATTTCACTGTGGATTTTGAGTAAACAGTGACACTGTTTTAAACTGTATTAACATAACATTAACATAAATTCAGCTATTGTGAGGAGGTTCCTGAGTATTTGTATCAGGACTGCGCCAAACAAAATCAAAATATTTAATAAAAAGTATATCTTTGATTATTATTTTCTAGTATATTTTTAAATGCACAATAGAAAATGGCAAAATAAAAATAAATGGATCACATTATATTCATATGAATTAAATAAATAAAAACCTGATGTGTAAAATATGATACATGTCTTCTGCCCCCTGTTGGATTATCCATGCACTGCCATTTTTAAGGAAACTGTTTAAAGGGGTTTTAAAAGTTTGTGGCTAAACATGTTGTGATCAATAAATTCTAGATGTATCAAAAATTATACAAAACAAAATTCACACGTGCCGTGTGGTTTATTTTTCCCCTAATAGGTCAGAAGGTCAAATAAACACACCAGTCTCAAATAATGAGTTTCCTGGTAGTCATGTTGATGTTTCAGTTTGGATCCACACATCAGTTCTGTAGTGTCTTCCAGTTTACATCATTGAGAAGATGTACAATTACAGACGTGCTCCCTGATAAACGTATCCAATCCCAAATGTGGCTTTATCTGTGAAACTAAAGGCTCGTCACGTGACTTATTCTTCTGGTACATTAAGCAAATCGCCAGCTAACTACTGAACATCACCTGACCTCCAGTCTAAACTGTCTGCTGACATATTTAAACAACAACACATCAAGTCAAAAGCACACATTACTGCATTGTTATCGGAGTATTCCTATTCTGCGCTTAATTCGAGCTAAAGCCTTTTCTGTGCGAGAGTAACTGCCTCGTACCCAGTTAGCTCGGCTGCTAACACAACAGCTAACGGCCGGTTCGGTCAAATATTAACGTATTTTCGCGCTCCTGTGACAGATAACAGTCTATAAAACACAAACTTTGTAACAAGCGGCGGCGAGACGTGTAACTGTTCGCCAGACAAAACGAAAACATCCAACGTTTCGTCTATACTCGACTGTTGACTGCAGGATGCTACTCACCTGCATGGACGCCATCTTCGGACCCCCCGAACTGGACGGGTGAGTGGAGCTATGACGTCACAACGGATTCCTACCATTCCTTTCAACCGTAAACATACGAATAAGTCACTTTTAATGTGTTTTAGCCAAGTAATGGTTGAACAAAATACGATGTGACGGTATGCGACTGTTTTTGTGGTCGTATGACGATTTACGTCTTATTTTTCTCAAGCCAATATAGTAACGGCATTGAAAACTACATTTCCCACAAACCCTCGCGCTCCGGCTTAGCTAGCGTTAGCGTGTGGCTAATCTCTGATATCTAAGCAACATTGCTTGCCTGGAAGATCACTACAGTTAGCAATATTCTCAGATTATACTTTTAAATAAGAAATTAAAACTACTCTATGTTCACAATAGATGTGAGAAAGCAGCGCAACGTGAAAGAATCAACTCGCTAGGCGCTATAGCGCATACCCGGATAAGACGGCGATATCTGATTGGCCTGTTACTCTACAGCATATGTAGTTTAGGAAAATAAAGACTACAAATGAATTATAAACCTTGTATTCGACGTAAAATATCGAAACACTTGATTTTTCCAAACAGATACCGACCTCATCCGGTAACGTTCTGATTAATGAAAGCTAAGTAATTCACCCTTTCACCCCATTAGGGAATTACTTCAGGAACCATGATGACATCCACCTGCTAATGCAACCAATTCAGAAGTTCCACCGACATACCAAGACCTCTTCTTAGCCATGGGATTTTGTGTTAAGTGCATGATCATTTAATATCAAGTTCCACTGTAAAAAATTTGTAAAATAAAGAAAACATAAATGAACCCTTGATTAAATCAAAGCTCACCTTTCACCATAACAGAACCTTATCCAAACAGAAGACCAAATGTGCTGGAGAAACATTATCCACATGGTCACCAGGAGTCAGAATTAACTTCACTACACTATAATATGCTTAAAATTTACTGCTGAACATTTAAAAAAGTGTGCTTTAAATATTTTTTCCAGACTGTACAACACCAAAGTAACATTATTTGGTTTTTCTTGCAGCAAAGTTTTGGGCCAAAAGAAGTCACCTACAGAAACTTAATTGATTAAGCTAACAACTAGAGGAGAAAGAAGAGCTTTCCTTTTGTATGTTTGAAAACATGGCCCGTTTCATTTCCATGATTAACCTTTTCACAATATTCCAATTTTCTGATGTATGACGGTATATGAAATGCTTAACAGCTAACACCATTATTGGTGATCAGAAGTAAAAATGACAACTTCTAAAATATTTGTCAGGCAGTCTTTATGTGGGGAAAGTGTTTATAAGCTTACATATAGAATGGCACATCTTTATATTTGTTACTTCAAATTATGCTTTATGAATTAAGAACCAACACTGAGGGAACGTCAAAAAATGATATTTGTAGTGAATGCTAAGATTAAAAAAGAAGCATAATAGATAATTATGCTCTTTTCACTTTTTCTTTCATTAACAAAAATCAGAAATGCAGGGAAGAAAAATAAATAGAATTCAGAGCTTGTGATCTTCTCTGTATATACATGCATGTGTTTAACAATCCAAGAAGTTTGCAGCCATCAGAAGTTCCAGTGCAATCTCAGGAGCAATGGGGAATTCTGGGATTTCTGTAGAGCTGTTGGTGTATCGTACTTTGTATGTGAAATACATGCAGACTTTAGAGAGAACATGAGATGGGATCTCTCTGAAGTTCACTTCATTTGTTTCATTTTCAGCAAACTGACCTGTAATGAAGACAGAAATTTAAGGTAGAAAAGATCAACATCTAAAATCACTCAAATGCAAATATTAAGAAAGCAAGTCATATTTAGTTAAAAGTATATCTTTCCTATTAAGGCCAATTTACAGTCCAGGCTACAAGTGTCACTTGACATGTCTGTTAAGGTGCCGCAGACCATGTTGCGTAAATTTAAAAAAATGGTGTAGATGTCACACACTCTTACTGGACAAAAGCTCAAAAGTTCCACATTCTAGAGTGTTGCTGTGATGACAGTATGCAGCCGTGTTCAGTCTACAGTACATTGTAAAAATAGATCTGAGAAGAAACTTGCTAAGTTGTCTGAAAATATCCACACCTACAGTGCCACATCAAAAAATTAGACTATAGTGAAAGTGTGTTTATAATTTTAAAAAGTAAATAAAAAAATTAAATTCACTACACAAGTGACATTTTAAGCCTTTTTTTTGGTTTATAGCTCTAAAAAAGAATCCAGAACCTTAATTATTTGAATATTTAATTTGGAGTTTCAGTAACTTATTAAATAGTATCAACATAAACAAAATAACTTGTAAAATAGGCCAGATTATGTAGAAAGAATATAAAAAACTCCTAAATTATAAAAATGCAGTATTACATAATCACCTGCTCACAATTATTTTAAATAATCCCAATTATTTAACTGTGTAAAATAACTGCAGTCAGATTATCTTCCACAGTCTCATGTTTATTTGGCAACAATGGGAATTTTCATGTTGAAGTAAAAGGAAAGTGACGCTTCAATCAGTGTGTCGATATGTATAAGCCTTTCATCAGTTTACTCACCAGGACCGCTCAGCATAGCTTTGATGGTTCCTGATGTCAGAGCATGTTCTCTCTTTACTATGAACTCATGACCATCAGAGGAGATAAGTTTCACATACATGGCATCTGGCCCTTCACAGCCACCGTATGTCTTCTCTTCACAATCTGAAAAAACAAGCATTATCAAACCTTTAATTTAATGAACATATTAATACTGTATGTAAATACCAGGAGCAGCACTATTACAAGAGTACTGTGACTTATGACTAATAAAGATCTGATTATGACGAACAGTGCAGAATTAATATTAGTTTGGCTAAGAGGACTGGTTCATAAAATATATAATGTTCTACTTACCTCACATGTACAACCCCAAATCACAAAACGTTGAGACAGTATGGAAGATGCAAATAAACAAAATGTAGTGTTTCTTGCATTTATTTTTACTTTATTTGCAGACAGTATGAACACAAGATATTTCATGTTGTGTTTGGTCAGCTTCATTTCATTTGTAATATACATCCATTCAGGCCTACAATATATTCCAAAAAGTTGAAATGGGGGCAACTTGGGGCTAGTATTGGGGGAAAAAAAAAACACCACCACCTAAACCCTAAATGTTATTTCAAACCTGTGATGATAACAGGTGATTGTAATCATGATTTGGTACAAAAGAGGTATCCACAAAAGAAGCAAAGATTAGCCATTACAGTAGAAATGCGTCAGAAAAAAAAATCTAATTAAAGAAATGGATGCTGTGTGCTTCGGGCTAAAAGACCAAACAGACAATAATCAGCAGCAAAACCAAAAGCCAGGGCGTGTCAGGGTATTGGGTTGGGTCAGTGTCCTTGGCAAACATCAATTACACTTCTGAAAATTGAGATTTTAGGGCAACATGTGTTTTAAGACTGGTGCACACAATCCAAAGTCATGGCTGCAGAAGAAGAGTGTATGGGTACTGGACTGGCATGTCTGCAGTACCGAATTGCCCCAATAGAGAACGCGTTTAGAATTTTGAGTTTTGCTGACGTGCTTGGAGGAAGAATGGAAGAAAACACCTGAAACATTTAATCACCAAGTCTCTTTAAGTGTTGTGAGAGAACGGCAACATTACAATGTGGTAAATGCTTTTACTGTACCAACTTTGCAGGCCTGAAATGCAATAAGAGTTATATTAAATGAAATTGACCAGACAAAACATTAAATATATTTTGTTCTTACTGTCTGCAATCATATAAAAGTCAAAGTATGATTAATAGTTTATTGTTGTTGTTTTTTTGCATTTTCATACTATAACAACACTGTTGCCAACTTAGCGATTTTGTTGCTATATTTAGCGAGTTCAGACCCTCTCTAATGACATAAAAAAAGAAACAAAAAAAAAAAAAACACAACTAGCCACAAATCTAGCGACTTTTCCCGGTGTTACTGATGCCTCCACGTGAAAGCACCAATCATTCTGCAGTTACATCCCCAGCAAGCAGTGGGTGCTACCATGAGCCCCTCCCCTGTCCCAAAGCACTAATAGGCAGTTAGTCTCACAGTAGCCTTGCGCAGCCTCCCAGCTGCAGTCAGAGAGGAGAGGAGATCTACTGAATTCAAGGGCTGGTTGAAGCCATGTATTGGGGATGATACATGGCCATACAAAGCCTTATAATAGTTCACCCAAACCAAGCTGCCATTAATGACTAAGAAAAAAAATAAGAAATGCTGAAGCCACCATGGCATTAGCTACGTAAATTACGATTTATGCAAATTATTAGGCTATGACATTATATAGAGACTTCTAACGACTTTTAGGACAGCCAGTAGCTACTTTCCTTACTGAAAAGTTGGCAACAGTGTGTCCCAACTTGTTCTTATTTAGGGTTGTATTTGAGCAGGCAATACATGTAAAAAAAATTGCTTATTTAGTTAGAACTGGAACCAAGAGGCTAACAATACAACTCAATATAGTCACCTAAATAGTACAATTTCTTTCAAAATACAGATGACCTTACTGGTTGTCCCAACTTGCTGTCCCATTTCAGACAGCTCGTTTTTTAAAGTCACAGTTAACACATACAGACAGTAATGTTGTAGGAATGTTCCATTTAAATTAAACGTCCTATACGTCAAAAGGTTAGAATAACAAACGGTCAATTATCTTACAATGTGGAGGATCACAGAATGTTCTCCTAATGTTCTTCCTTTAAATCATTTTAACATTAAAATAACAATAACGCTCTTCTAGGTTCTTGGAACGTTAGAAGAACGTTCTCTGAGCCCAGAACTAAAATACAGTAATATTAGAGGGCAATAATATTTCTTTAAACAAACGTTTCCTGGAAAAAAGAAGATAACCTAAAAGTTCTCAATGTTTTAAAAAACACCAAAATATTAGTGCGTGGATTAAGAGATAATACAGTTGTGTATTATTTTTCTATGAGGAACATTAGAAAGATGTAAAATTGACTGCTTACCCATTTTCTTTCAGCTCCTGTGTCTCTGAAAATACAGAGAATATTTCTAAATTAAAATTCAGCAAACTAGAACTATCCTCAAATAAATACACACATCTATTTTTAACATATCTATAAACAGTTACTAAAAACTCGTTTAAACATATTACAGATCATTACTCAATGTCTACGTTATCCTTTTAGCCACCTCATATCTAACCATTAGCATTAGCATGGCGGTTAGCAAAAACATTACTATTACAAAAACTATGAATTAATAAGCACCCAAACTAACAGAAACACCTCAATCGACATGATTACAGATTATATTATCTTATATCGTCCTTTCGTTTACCTGTATTCGTTTAGAAAATAAACAAAAGACCAACTGTAATGCTAGCTAATAAACAAGCTAGCCAACCCGAAAGAGAAGTCGATTGAGTAAAACTGCAGAATGACTTTCAAATTAAAAGTCCTCAGCAAAAGTGACTTTTATACAATATATAATAGAAAAAAATAAGTAGGGGTAATAACTATGACCTTTACGTGTAGGTATAATTGTTTAAGGCCATTTGTTTTTTAGGAGTGAGGGAAATTATGTTGTTTGATTCTATATATATATATATTATTTTTCTTCACTATCCTCCACCCTGATGGTGGCGTGCTTTCTGAATCATGATGTTGGAAATGTGCTCCGGATTCATATGGTGATCCTGTAGATCACATTCGTAGCAGCACAGCTAGTTGTGAAGGCTTTGAAGATGTATCACATAAGTGTTTTACCAGCTTTGAGGTACATTTCAAGAAGCCAGCATCAAATATTTAGGTCCATCCATTGCAGAAGTGTTCACTTTTTGACCAACACTCAGCAAAGTCTATCTCTCACCTGTGCTGCACACCCGAGGAAAGACTGTTTACTTCATTCAGCCCAAAGGACACTTACAAAGACACTTCAGGTAATCCCATATTATCCTTTTAAGCTCTTTTTGTTTAAGATTCTCCCTCTGAATCTGCATGTCCAAATCTGTGTTTTTGCAGAGTAAATACATTAAGTAAATATATTTTTTTTAAATTAAAAGAACCATTCACATGATAATAAAATGTGATTTATGATTCATAAATCATAATGGCAGAGCATAATGGCACAATTGTTTAGAATAGATTGAATTATTTATTCCAAACTGATTAAATTGTGTTTGTTTTCTGACTTGGCAGGTCCGGCCTTTTCCTTATGTACGATGCTTTTCCTCACAATCTGTCTGCCATGAAGATGGAGACCTGATCTACACCGGAAGTCTGGGCAAAGCTGTGCTTGGTATTCCACATTTTAGCTTAACTAATACATCTGTTCATTGTTAGCTCTCATACAGAAAGCTAGTGGATGTACTTTTCAAACATATGACATTTAGTTCATTACCAGCATTTTGTTTACCAACAGGGATTGCTATTAATAACTAATAATATTAAGAGTACTATTAATAACTTTTTATGTTTTTTTTTACTTTTTTTACTTTTTATGATTTTTTAAAAAAGTTATGTTTTTATGATTTATTTGATTTTATTTACCAATTTTGTTTGTTTCTTTACTTTTAATTAAACAATTATTATTTTATTGCTAGGCTTATTTTTAGTCTAATTTTAGAGTACAATTTTTTCACTTTTATGTTCTTTATTTCTGTTAAAGCACTCTATTCTAAAGGTTTCACAAACTTTCAAGCATCACAGATATAGCCAGAGTACTGATTTGGTATAGCTTATTGTGATACTACATTTGATTTTGGCATCAATATCACAATTCTGCTCTCATGACACCCTGTCTTATTTATTTGTGATTTTCTACAGGAGTGAAGTTTTTCTCCTACTCCACAAGCATGTTCAGCCTGTGTATCATGCCCTACCTCATGATGCAGACGGGCATCGGAGTGAACAGTTTGGCCTTGAAGGTGGCATTCTGTGGCTTGGTCGGATTCTTCACTTTTCTGACTCCGGTTCTCCTCCATACCATCACTAAAGGCTACGTGGTGCGTCTGTATCACAACAAGGAGACTGATGTGTACACGGCCGTCACTTACAATGCACTTCTGGTGGAGAAAAAGACCAGATTTCACCAGAGTGATGTTAAAATTCCAGATGTGAGTCGGATGTTTACGAGTTTCTATGCAAAGAAGCGCTCGATGCTTGTGAACCCCATGCTGTTCAGTCTACCACACGACTACAACCATCTCATGGGTTACGACAAGCCGTTCTCATTTGACTTGGACGATATAAAAAAGGATAAAGATTAACTGCGGCTAGACTGGCTACAGTCACTAACACATTCGTGTTTAAATAGGGACTTTAATTAACAGTGTGCTGAGTTAACCAGACAGTACATTAAAAACGTGTAACTTATTTGAAACAAATGTAAATAATGTGTCAGTTTATTCATCTGCTGTGATCTATGACTTCACTTAGGACACATATCACTGTACTAGCCTCAGGTGATATGCTTACAGATGGCAGCAGCTTTGCTCTATGGACACAAGTAATGAGACACCTGCTCATTCACTTTTTCTTCTGAAATCAAGGGTATTAAAAGAGTTTGTCCATCTTTTATTAGAGTAACTGTCTCAACTGTTTGATTGTATTCAGTGACAAACATCAGTGAGGTCAGGATGTTGGATTCTCATCCTCCTACCGCATCCCCAACTCATCCCAGAAGTGCTGGATGGAGCGCCATAATTCCCGAGAACATAGTAAAACTGCTACAAAGCTCAATGCTAGGGGGCTTTATCCCTCTAGTATGCACCTGGCATTATGGAATGGTAGTATGGAGAGAAGAGTCCATTATAGGGAAGGCTAAGGTCCTTCACTATCTTCCTGGCTTGAACCTTGACCTCTTTACAGTTGTTTATGCTAGTTACTGAATACGTCTAAGGATTAAAGAGGAATTTCATAGATTTTGGAGGTTTTCTTGTGAAATTACTTGTATATAGACCATTTCTGTACAATGGTGGTGATGTGAACCAGACATAAGAATGCATACAGCACATATTTTTTTCATTTTATTTGCTTTCTAAACTAGTGCTGGGCGATAAAAACGATATCGATTTGTTTCACGATGATTTTTCCCTCGATGACGATGATAAGCCGGGACAATAGAATTCGATAAGCATTAATGTTTGTTTCCATTTCACGTCTAAGCGGCTTGACAGTGAGTTAGTGTGATACTGCTGCTCGTTAGATCCTCGTCACCAGCGCCGCCACTGGTTACACCCTGATCACGCAGCTCACTCTCAGACTGCACACTTAACAGAGTACTATATTCAGTTTTTTAAATGTTAGTAAATTTACATTTTGATTCCTCTGCCCAAAAGAGGTCAAATGTATGTTTAGTTCCAGTGAAATCTTTAACTGTGTATTTGAATAATTTACATTCTGTGTTCCTGTATATTACGTTCTGGTGATAAACATTTTAATATTTTAAATAGTAACATTTCATGTATTTAGTCTGATGTTTTTAGAAAGATGTTATTTTAAAACTATGACAGTGTTAGAAAATTTTATGTTGTAATAATTATCGCGATTGATCAATATAGAAAAATTTGTGATATAATTTTTGGCCGTATCGCCCAGCTCTGTTCTAACCCACCATACAGCCTACACGTTGTTTTTTTATTTTATATAAAATCTCCATCCATTTTCATTCCATTTCACAGTCTCTCAGCTTTTTTTCTCTGTATTCTCTATTCATGCTTTCATCTTACTTCTCTAAAGTGAATTTCCTTCTTTTAAACAATTCTCGATTTAAAGTTTCCTCTGAGGTTTGTAGGGGAACAGGCTGACATTTGCCTTTAATGTGAGGTTTTGATGACCTATATCAGTGTAGATCTTTTAGCAGCCTGCTTTATATGTTAGCCTTACAAAGTGAACATCAGGCCATGGTGCTCCCAGGCACTATAACGTTTCTCAGAGTTACTTTAGTTATCCTGGTCTCCTGTACCATGAGGAGTTCTGCTGAAAAACGACTGCTCTGCTCTACAGAATTCACCAGCATATGGTACGAATATGAAGGTAAGTCAAATACAGGAGTACACACAGTTTATCATTCATAGGGATCTTCTAACACTAAACAGCTATAATGTTAGATGTGTATAAATGCTCGATTTCTGCCATCTCTAACATATCTGTAGCATGAGCCAAAACATTAAGACCATATTTACATAGTTGAAGGTGGTGAAATGATGCAAAGACCTTAGTTACTTTAACGAGGTCTAAATCAGTGTCCAGGAATCTGACCTTCCAGGACTTTGACACCCCTGGTCTAAATCATGCCCAAGTGAGTATCTCTGAAGGCACGGCTTGTGGTGTGCTTCTATTCACCAGCAGTCATTTCCTACTAATAGTGGACTCCAAAGATCTCAATCTGATCATCTGTGGATGTGCTAGAACAACAGTGTGTTCTACAGCAGCTCTACATTAGGATCTACTGCCGTTTTGGTTGCACAAGGAGGACCAACAGCATTTTAAGCATATTAGCAAATTGGTCGTAATGTTTTGGCTTTAACACCTGCCCTTCTTTTAACTTATGTTATTTTCCTCCATCCATCATTTTAATTGCTTAATTTAGTTCAGGGTCGTAGTAAGCCCCCATACCCCTTCATTGGCATAGGCCAGGGCATTCCACCATTTAGCCAAAGCCAGGAAAGGGTACCAATTCAGGAAGAACATGGAAACTCCACCCAGATCTGGAATCAAACCAGATACCTCAGCAATGAAAGGGTTGACCATGTGTATTTAATTTATAATTATTAGTTATTAGCCAAATCAAGTTACCCACAACAGAATAGTAAATAGACCAAAAGCAACACAGATACATGTAAGCAATTAGCAAGGCAGGGAAATACTGAAATAATTTAAGATTTATACAGTACTTTGAAAAAGTATTTAGCACCTAAAACAATATATTTAATTGTTTTAGAGTGTACATTTAAAATACAACTTTTCAGGTCAATGAACAGTAAGACATTTGTTATAATGCTAATGTGAAGCACATTAGCATTGAGCTAACGTAGGTAACCAAGAATACATTATTGAATAAATACTTTCTGATGTAAGATTGTCAAGGTAGGCCTTGCTTGAATATTATTGCAATTAAAAAAAAAGACATTAACGTTAAACTTAGTTAAACTGCTAGCTAATCATTCCCACAGTGAAATGTGGTGGAGGTAGTATCATGTTATTGGAATGAAGGGGCTGGTAGTCTCTGGTAAGGATTGATGGGAAGATTAATGGTCACAGTACAGAGAGAGAAAAAACTACATTCACCACATGGCAGGACTTTAATAATATATAAAGAAGAGCATAGAAAAACCTGGTTCACAAATAAAAGCCCCAGTCAAACTGATCAAAGCTTTTATTGTGGGAAGCATTTATGTGGAATGTCCTGGGGCTGAAAACTTTTTCTAAAATGTTCTAAAGACTACGTGTTTTATTTAATGATGTCTGTTGAAGTTTTTTTTAATTATTTGTGTACGTTTGTTGTTTGTCAGGACCAGTGCATTACTTAACACTGAGTGTCTCCCCCTGTTTCCTTGGGCCAGTTGAAACACATGTTAACTATTCAATGATTCCAAGTAAGATTTTATTTATGGAAGTTAAAAAAATATATTTAAATATTTTTTTTTTAAATTTGCAATTGTGTCATTTTTTGTCTTTGATCCCATTATACTCTCACTGGTAATTTTATTAGGTACACATATCTACCCTTATTGTCCATTTTAGGTCCACTAACTGTATAGGTGCACTTTGTAGTTTTACAATTACAGAATGTAGTCCATCTGTTTCTCTGTATGAGTGTAGACACAAGATGGTGGTGTTAATGTTATGGCTGATCTATGTATAATAATAATAATAATAATAATAATAATAATAATTTATTATTATTATTATTATTATTATTATTATTATTATTAATGTATTAAGCCAATATTGTGTATTATTGCTGTGTCTGATTATTATTATTATTATTATTATTATTATATATTATATATTATATAATAATAATAATAATAATTATTATTATTATTATTATTATTATTATTATTATTATCATCATCATTGCAGACATTATGAGATATGACACATTTTGTCTGGTCAACTTAATTTAATTTGTTAAAACGCATCCATTCCTGCATTTCGGCAAAGTACATTCCAAAAAAAGTTGGGAAGTTAAAACATTTACCGCTTTGTAAAGTTGTCATTTCTTCTCACAACACCTAAAAGATACTTAAAAATGTCAAAATGTTGATATTTTCTTTGTTTTGAAACTTACCTTTCAGTGTGCACAGTTAAACAGGTTGGATACCACTTATCCATATTGTATAAGAACAAACAGTGGATGGAGTTTTCCGGGCCTGTACAGCCTTGTGTGGGATATAAAATCTGTAACATCATTAAAGGAGGTATGAACTGTTACTTGTATCATCATCATCATCATCATTACACTATAAATATTAATTCAACTTGAGGCTCAAGTTTTTATCTAATTTCCACTTTGTGCTGTAATCTCTGTCCACTCAGTACACGTAGAGTGACACCCAGTGGACAGATGCAGGAACTAGTCTAAAACTGTACTGTAAAGACAACACGCACCAACTGGGACTGTTTCCTCGCACAGGGACAGTTTTCTCCTATTGGGGTCCCAGTTTTGGGGTTTGACCTTACAGTCTTCGGATCACAGGGTGAATGAGTGGAGAGCTGCTGTAGGGCTGGTACTATGTGAAGAAGAGTACCAGACAGCAGCAAAGCTTATTAAAACTATATTTTATAATGTTTATCACTGTAGAACATTTACAGCATTTGTCAGACGCTTTTATCCAGAGCAACGTAAAACAGTGCTTTGTTTCCATTAAGAGAATTATCTCAGATAGTACAGACAGGTTGGAGTCCAAACTGCTCTTCAGGTGTCTGTTCGCTGATGTATCAGAACTGGGGATCCTGCGCTTTCCTCCGAATGTGTTGGCGGCTCAGTGATGATGTATCGGTAGCAGTTCCAAAAGAGGCGGAGACTGACTTCACATGGGAGGAGGCCTGTGCTGGTCTTCACCCTCCTAGAGTCAGAGGCATTAAAAGTGATTGGGTGAGTCGATTGGCTACCACTACATTGGGGAGAAAATTTGGTCAAAAATGAAAATAAATGAATATATAAAGAAGCAGTGCAGTATGTCACCTTAAATACTAAGCTGGACTGTTTATTTTTGACTTTTATTGATATAGTGCTTTCCTTAAGGTATGTATTATTTAGGTAAAGATGATAAACAACCCTAGGAAGCTGATATGTCGGCCTCTCTGTTACAGAAAGCATCCAGCAGTCTTTTTCATTTCATTCGAAGTCACATTCTGGAATACTTTTCACAGTAAGTTCTTCACAAAGGTTTACAGTTCAGGTTTGCACTTTCTCAGAGTGAAGACTGCAGCGGAGATAAAGCCCCTGACCATTTGGTACCACCACAAGCAAAACCAGTTCAGCAGTTTCATAAGTACAGTGGAACTTTTGACTTAAGAGTTTAATTTGTTCTGTGACCGAGCTTGTAACTCAATTTGCTTGTATGTCATGTCATGTCACACGCCGTCATCGCTTCGTGATGGTAGGCTGCACAGACGAGACACTTCTCTCAATGCCATCTGTCTCTGGTTGCTTGTAGCAGGCTAGCACCTGATAATCCAGTCCATGTCTTGATGTTATCCATCCAGGTTATTCT
>BRDA01008976.1:0-29529 GCA_036984385.1 Crenuchus spilurus
AAGAAATTGTTAAGGGTGCCAATAATTGTGGAACAGGTCATTTTATGGGAAATTATTATTTCTTAGTCAGGATTTTTTCTTTATTTTTTTCACTTGATTTGAAGGTTGCTTTTTTCTCATTTTTTTCAGTGTGAGATTATTCTTCTGCAATAAAAAATTAAGGCTTTTAACACATTTTAACTAGGGGTGCCAGTAATTATGGAGGGGGCTGTAAACATTGAACACAAAGTAGCACCTTTGTCAGATATAACAGCTGAACACACTCGTGGCATTCTTTCTACAATAGACATCAAATATTCTTGTATTATATATAATATATATACAAATATTAAAATATTCTATATTATATAACATATAAGTACATTATAATGCATTACACAATAATTCTGTGGTTCTGTAGGCTGCACTTTTTTATTTGGATTGTTGCTTCCAAACAGGTCCATTTTAAAACATGAATTTAAATGGAAGATTAATGAAGATTACATTTAGGATTAGGACCTGTTTAATCCAAGTAATAGCCTATATTAATTATTCGCATAAATGAATACGGATTAATTCATGATTTACAAAAGGCTGTCGTGGTATGCTGTCCACTAGATGGTAGTAGTGAGTAACTTGTCCTCTAGATGGCAGTACAGAAGTACAGCATGCTGTGGTGAAGTTAAAAGAGTTTGCAGAGATTTTTTCAGCAACGAACAAGCAAGTTTGTTACATCTCATTTACTTACTTTAAACAGTAACATTGCCAGTTATCAGGATGTTTGGATATCAGGATTGTGGATCTCTGCAGCACTGGACACGGACAGTGTGCAGACTAGAAGCTGTGGACTAGAAATGTAGATGCTAATTTACGTTTCATACACAGTCACGACGTCGTGTCCAGGTTTTACATAAAATGCGCAAACAGTAAACTGTCTGTATTTTGTTGATGTATTGATGTTTACTGAATGTTTTTAAACGTAAGTTATTATAAATGTCTTTATATCAGTGCTGCTGTGTAAGACTCCTATAGTATATACTGTACATATATGAGTTAACGCATCAAGTTTCATACGCAGCCATTTTGAACACTTGTGGTTTGTTTACGTTGTCGTCATGGATACTTCCATGGTAACGTAAATAAACCCAAATGCTGAGAGCGCGTGACTGGCACTGTGTAGTACGAGTAGGAACGTCTGTTTATTAGTTTCTGAGCCGGTGTGCGTGTGACCTCCGCGGTAGACGGTAAAAGTTATTTGCTTATCGGTAGTGTTGCATGTGTCACTGTGTTGAAATAGCAACAGAGCTAACAGAAGAGCACAGAAACAGACGTTAAAACAAACATGATTTCTCGTAACCGCGACCCTGATAAGGATTATGCGGGTTTGAAAATTGATGAATGGATGGATGATTTCTCGTGGCGTCCATTTCCAAAAACAAGGGAATACTCATCATGTCGTAATTACATCCTCCGAACTCGTAATGTGATCATTGTATGATTATTTGAAGACACTATATACATATTTGCTCCTGTAATTTCTTACTGTCGTCTGAAATGATCAAGTGAACAATTTAGAGTATTGGCGTTTTTTCACTCTGGTGTGGAGAGATTTTCAGAAACGCTCATTAAATAAATTTAAAACACTTATTATCTAATTACTTATGTTTACGTATATTATACTAGTTATACTACTAGTTATATACATATATACATACACAACCGAACAACGTCGTTTCAAAACGTTAAGTGTAGGTGCTGGAGTAATGCTTCAGAGCTTATGTCAGAGTGACGTTATTATCAGCGTAGAACGCCTAGAACGTCTCTCAGCCAATCAGATTACAGAATCGGAAATACCTGTAGTATAATTCACATAATGTCATAGCAATTCCTTTAACAACCAGGAAAGAGAGTCACTGACAATCTGTAGTGCTAATTATTAGCTGTACCTCTCCATAAATCCAGTATGACAGAATATCACATAATTAAATGGTCTGCTAATAGTGATATTGTATTGAAATATACCATAAGTCCATATAAAACTTTGGATAAACCATCCCACTGTCATCGAACAGACTCCTGGGCTATCGTCATTATCAGTCTGGCTAAATTACACTGTGCCATTTTCTCAGATATACATACTGGACACTTTTCCCATATGGATCTCTAAAAAAAGCCTAAATAAGTTCTCTGTCATTAAACAAAGAGACATTGTGACTAGGTAACTTCAGGAGCTTAGTCCTTGCCCAGCTCACACATACTAGGACTGAATGAGGTCTAGATAATCTGCACTTTGCATTAGTGTTAAAAATGAAAGTGTTCACTACAAAAAGCATTTCTTACCTTGATAAAATGTATAGTAGAGTGGTACTTTAGTACTTTGTAATAAAATGAGATGTAATGATAATTCTACATCACTGCAATGCATATGACTCAAACAGCTATTATGTGCTGACTAAGAGACTAAATAATGCATTTGCTTTTCAACCAGTCAAAAAGTGTATAAGGACATTGTCTGCTGTGTGCTGATCAGTTATATTTTGTGTATGTAATTTGCATAAAGGTGTAACAAAAATAAATATTTCTTTGTTTATGCCTGCATCTTTCATTTCATTGTACTTTAGGACTAGAAGTGCCACGCCTGGTCGATGTACTTGTACCTAGCACCAGTAATTTGACAGCAGCACCCCCTGTCTTCCAAAAATAAAAAAAAGAAGAATCTGCACCGAATCAAATTTCAGACGTATCCTATTATGAATTTTCCCAGAAATGTTCATTATATAACTACAGATTCTTGAGCTAGTTTAAATGGTTTAGACACTTATCTGTGTGAAGTTGATGTTGGCACAGGTATTTCACACTTATGATTTTGCCAGGCTGGTACTAGTGATAGCCTAGGAATCCCTGTTTTATGACACTGGAATTTTTTGACAAATGCATATCAGAAAAAACTCATTTTTGGTATGAATTTAAAAAAATGGCATAGTCAAATTTTTCCAGCCTGATACTGGTGTGGGTGGCACGGTGGCTAGCACATTTGCCTCTCACCATTGAGTGCTTGTGTTTGAGTCCCCATCTGGGTGGAGTTTCCAAGTTTTCCCAGTGTCTACAGGGTTTTCATCTGAACTCCCAAAGTCCAAAAACATGGAGGTCAGGTCAACTGGATACTCTGAATTGTCCTTGTGTGCGTGTCGTTTGACCAGAGGCGTACAAATTTACGCACATGACTATAAGAGCTTGTGGAGATAAGTATTTGTTGCCTTAATTTATAGGTGCCAAACTGATTATTCAATTATCAAAAGCCCTAAAATGAGTAGTAATAAAAGTAAACCAGCATAAAGCTTCGTTATAAACTACAGAATTAAAATGAATAATAAACAAGATTCAAAATAATTCTGTTTATTTACTCAACTCTGGTTATTTTCAACCAGCATTTTTAGTGTCCCTCATATCTGTAGGACTACAACATCCTAAAATATAAATGTATTTACAGTTCTGCTGGAATCTTTTATAAATCTAAACAAAAAATCAGTCAACGATGCAGAAGAATGTGAGTATATTTACATGTTTAATCTTTTACATAAGAGAATGTAGTATTTGTGGTATACATGGTCTGAAACCAGGAACTACAATCCAGTGTCCATGCTATGATGGAGTAGTGATTATAAGGTGCTCTTAAAACAAGATGGAAATTCTTGTGAAGATGCCACAGAAAATCAGCAGGTAAACATACTGCTCTCATACATCTAAGCATATTTTTCATATTGAGAATTATAGCTCTTGTAGGCTCTCCATGTCTGTCAATTAGAATCATCATTTCAGCATTTAAAACATGCTAAATTACAGAAGCAAAACAGATACCTCTTATGAACCATGACAGCATAAAATATAAATCAGAATCATAACTAAATGTAAAAAGCATGAGTAGCTCAGACACGATTTGATTGACATTGGTGCACAAAACAGTTTGCATTTTTAACGTACTGGATTTCTCTTATGAAACAATAAGTTAGAATTAGTTCATTTTTAATGTTAGAAATGAATGAAATTAGAAGCATTTGCATTAAATCATAACACCCCATATACAGGACAATAGTGCACAAAAGAAAGGTATTATATTAAAAACGTAAATGTATATAAGAACGGTCCATTCAATAGACCCCATTCATTTTTGTTCGGGGCAGTAGTTTTAGAGCTGTACATATAGAGATTTGACTCATTTTAAAATATTTACAGAACAAAACATTTTATCAATAGGCCAGAAACATACCAACACCTTCTTGTAAAAGCCCAGATTCTGCTATAGTGTGTTACATCATAACATCCTCACAAGTCCTCAAGAGTTTAATGAGCTCAGTACTTGGACAACTGTACCAAAAAGCACTTTCCTTTTTCCCATCTTTCACTCATACAAAATCCTTTTCATTTTCCCTTTAAGTTCATTTCCTTGTTGTTCTGTATCCTTTTTGCACTTTTTCTTTGTCCATCTTCTTTCTACACATTCAATGCCTTTTCTCCTGCTGAGAGCTTTGTCTCATCACTTGTCCTGTTATCCACTCAGTGTGGCTTTGACCAGACAGTTCCCCGAGGATTGTTTTCATAATGTATGTATATGTGCCAAAAAGGGTGTGCCATTGGCTGCATCATTTGTCACCTGCTGGACAACAGAAAGGCTGTTTTACAGGTGTGACTCATGTCCATAAAAGACAGTAGATCAACTCAAAAAGATTTTGTTGTTCTTTGTATAGGCCAGGGGCGGGAATCCCAGTCCCAGAGAGCCTCCACAGTTTTGGTGACCTTTCTGGTCAAGCACACTTGCTTTAGAGCAGAAAAATCATCAAACTGTGCTGCAAAACCATACATTCCTCAGAATTACATATTGTTATTCAGTGTATAGTTTTACATTGGAATGTAATTAGGTATGATAGTATGTGTACAAACCACACCAGCAAATGTTAAGTGTTGTAAGCATGCCTCATGCATACACTAGTGTTAGAATAAAAAAATAAAAGTCCTGAGGTCTTACCCTCAGTTCTCTGGCTGTGCTTGCTGACCAGCAGTTTGCACATGCTCCATTTCAGCAGTAGTCTCAGTCTCTGCAGAGTTATGGGAATCATTTTCCACCTTAGCATTAGGTTTCTTAGCAACAGGTGGGGGAATTTTGATAGTTTTATTCTGTGAGTCACTTGACTTGATTGGTTGAGAAACAGAGGACAACTCAGACACAAGAGACTTCCTCAGGTCTGCTTGGGCCACTGGAGATGAAGGTGCTTCTATGACAACCTTCTTTGGGTTCTTGGAGAAGATGAAGTTTGCGGTAGTTGATGGTGAGATGCTGGCTGATGGTGGAGGAGAATGCAGACCGAAGGACTTGACTTGGTTTTCTTTGGAGAGAGCAGCTGTCTTCATACGAATGGCTTCTTCCAGGCGTCTAGAGGTAACAGGAATGGTGGCTGGAGGCGGTTTATGAGCAGGAGAGACTTTGGGAGTAGATATGACTTTCTGGGGTTTTGGTAATGTAACCTCTAACTGTGATTGTAACAAGGTGCTGTTTGGTTTTTCTTCTGTTTCACTGGTTCCTTGTTTGATTTCATGTTCACTCGTCTTGACTTTTACACTATTGACTGGTTGATCCTTTTGTTCAGCTGCATTTAGCACAGTTGGTGGTTCACTTCCTGTATTTTGTGCATCTTGCACTTCAGGTTCTTGAGGTCCTGGTCCAGGCTCTTCTTTGTTGGAGGGTGGTTGTGTTACTGGTCCAGCAGGTACTGACTCATTGTTTGGTTTGGTGCTTGTATGTGAAGGTGTTTGGTCAGTAAGTGTGGTTTGTGTGTTGGGTTCAATGATGGCAGGCAAGGGTGTTGAATCCAGTAATACTTGTGGTACTTCTTGAGCAGTATTACAAGACTGTGTCTGTGTTTCAGCTGTCATTTGAGTATTTGATTCTGGGGTAGTCCCTTGATTTTCTTGTGTTATAGTAATGGGTTGTGCATCATTTGGATCTGTAGCAGATAGTGTGGCAAGATCTGGAGGGGGTGCAATCATAATTAATGATCTTCTGATTGGCTTTTGTGGTGGCTCTTGACTGATGGCTGTGTTCTGAAGCTTGGGTTTGGGAAGTCCAGCAGAAACTTCAGCTTGGCTCAAGTTTTGCTTAACTGACCTGAGACGAACCTTCTGTAACAGGGATTGTGTGACCATAGGGGAAGCAGTTTCTTCTTTGCCTGCAATAGGGTTGACAGTCTGTGGAGTCTGCTGTTTTTCCTGTTTATCAGCTGTAAATATTTTTGTCTCTTTTTTAACATCTGTAGGTAACGGAGGTGGCAGTGGAATATTAACCTGTAGATCAGTGATTTGAGCTTGCGTTGAAGATACTTCCTGCACTGGAGGTGGGGGTTCTTGTGGAGGAGATGGTATTTTCGGTGTTGGAGAAGCTTTGGCCTCTTCTTGTGGTGGAGGTGGTACATCCTGTGGCAATAAAGGCATGTTCTGTAAGGTCTTTGGAGAAAATGGTGGAGGTGGAGGAGGAAAGTCCACTTCATCCTGCCCAACTGGTGGATGTGGTGGGGGTACGTTCGTAGGAGGTGGAGGTGGGGGGAATAAAGGGTGTGGAGGAGGACATATGATCTCTTCAAATGGAATTCTGAACTGGGCTTTTGGAACAGAAACATCTTCTTTGGATGCTTTGATTGGATTTATGGGGGGCAGGGGAGGTTGATGCTCAGGAGGTGGTGAGGGAGAAGGGGATGGATGGACTTTGGTTAGCTTCAATATGGATAAACCATTACCATAAGAAGGCTGAACATCAGAGGACACCTTTGTTGAGATAGTCCTGGATTGTGTGTCTGAGACCATGGCTTCCTGATTTTGAGTCATCATTATCTTGTGTGCTTCAAAAATATTATCCTTCATCTTTGTTGATGGACTACTTTGGAATTTCTCTCTACTTGGATCAGATGAACAAGACTTCTCTGTAACTGAAAGCACATTTATTTCGGTTGAACTGGATGTTGTGGGTGCACTGACAATGTCTGGCATTTTTACTGGAGTTTTTGAAGCTGGTAATTCAAACTTTAGTCCTCTCTTTTCAGCCCAGCGTTCTAAGTTGACAGGTCCAGGGCCACACAATAGTTCAAAGGTGCGTTGATTGTGTGCCCATGTCTCTGGAGGAGGTGGTGGGGGAGCTACCACTGTAGGAGGAGCTGGAATGTCAAATAGACTCCTGAGTGCCATTACAGCCGGGGAGTGAACAACCCCATTAAAAATGTGATTTTTAAAAGATGCTTGAGAATTCTTCAATTTATCTTCTCCATTGATGTGTGAATGGGATGTGTTGGATGTAGTTGGTCGAAGGTTCTTTTTCATCTCTAGTTCTGCAAGCACTGCTCTCTGACTCTCGTTGCTGGCTGGATGAAGCCCTTTAAATGGTATAGCTTGGGAACCACTCTGACTTGTACAGCCACTATGAGATAGTAAGAATTCCGGAGCTCTGTTTTCCTGAGATGATTTATCCTGTGAGGAGGGGTCAGGGCACAATTCTTTTTTATGACTTGACGGTTTTGGTGCCCACTTTGCTTCCAAATGTGCAGGATTTCCATGATGTCGCTTGTGCAGTGAGTATGAACGATTTGGGGGAGGTGGAGGATTCCTGCTTTTCTTCATTACAGACAAGCTGCGACTGAATGGCCCTGGTGATCCAGATTTCTTCCTGTTCTCATCTTCAGCACTGTCACCATTAAAGTGGTCATGTTTATGTTGGACATTTGTAATTTGGATAACAGATTTACCCTTGGTGTTAACTATGGGAAGTCCATCTGTGTCCTCTTCCTGACTTGCCCTGCTAGCAACTCGGGGAGTGCTACTACTGGAAATAGTGGAAGAGTCAGAGACCAGTGTCTCTGATGATCCTGAGCGGCTCCAACCAGAGCAGTCAGAGCGGGGGCCTGAGTGTTGAGAGGAGAACCGAGAGGGGGCTCGAGAGGAGAATCGGGAGGAGGGTCTAGAGGACATTCGAGACGATGCCCGGGAAGAGGCTCGTGTGGAAGCTGGGCTGGCTGATGCCAGGCTGCTCTTACTCACCATACGAACACTACTGCGACTTCTGTTGCGGCTTAACTCCACGACATCCACAGATGGAGGCAGTATGGCGTTGGGGATAATCTTGGACAGATATGTGGCTTGGGGAGATACATACATCACTGGACTGGGAGGATGACTGTCTGTTGTGGTCATCCAAGGTACAGCTAGTGATCTTGGTCTCTGTGGATCCAAAGCCTGGGGTAAAAGATGTTGGATGATTGCTAGATCATTCTTGTTTCCTCCTGATGGAGGGAGATGTGTTTCATCCTCCTTGACTGTCTGAAGCATCTCTGCATTCTGTGCCCCTTGCTCCAAGCTGACCGATATGCTGTCCAGATTGGGAATGACTGTTGATATGACCACCCCTCCATTGGAAAGCTGAGCATCAGTGAACTGGGATGCTGTCCATGCAGCTCGGTCAAGTCCTTCAAGTGTGATGTAAAAACAAACATTTTTAATGTAAGAATACACAATACCTGGTGGTTATATATTCAGTTTATTTTTATAATAAGTCAAAATAGCAGAAAAATGTACCTAGTTCTTTCTGCACATGTCGAGGTATTCCCAAGACTGTACTCCTGTTTCTTCCCTTGGATTTGCTCTTCCCTGGTTTCTTGTCTTGGTTCAGTGGTCTGAAGGTTGAGGCTATGTACAAGAGGAACATTTAGATGAACAATATCTTAAGTAACATTTATAATGAAGGTTTAAATTAACAAATCATTATGTTCAAATCACCCTGTGCTTTGCTTAGTTAGTATAGTGTGTGTAACATTGTGTTAATGGGATGTTTATAGAGACGCTCTAGATTGGGAGCTTGGCCTATAGGGGAACTTTTATTTTGACATGACTTGGGTTAGAAAGGTGAGCAGGAAGTGATTTGGTTGGCTGCTCAAGTAGAATGGTGAGATCCATTGTGAGAGAAAGAACAATGGATCCACCAAACTGACAAGATGAAAGACTTGTGGAAAACCAGATTATCATTAGCACTCTGTGAAGGTGAACAAGGTAAAGTTATGTAAATCTGTTAAGAGTTATTAAACTTGAAATCCTTTATCCCTTTTTACAAGAGATTAGTAGTGAACTGAGGCCTAATTGTTTGGTATATTAGTAAAGAATATAACGTATAGTATTTTAAGGTTTCAACATTGTATTAGTATTTGGTAACGAATTAATGGTATGGATGTCCAACTCTTAAATTTGGATATTTTAATATAATTAAAATACATGTATTGGGGTAATGGTAGCATGTTGCTAATTTGGGAGCTGATGTCATAGATTTACAGTTGGTTTTATATTGTGAATAAGCAGTGTTTTTCTCTCTTTTATTTGTTTAGTTCTTACGGTGTGTTTGTGTGAGAACTAAAGAATAAAGAACACATAGACCATCAGTTGAGAGCCAATCTATTTTTCAGCGGGGATGCTACAAATAATGCCCTGCCCAGTGAGGGGATAGGGGACTCACCGCAACCCTGATCAGGATTTAGTGGATAAGATAATGGATGGATTACATTCAAACCATATGACCACACACTATAAACTTGCAATTAGTACGCTAACTTTGGACTCACTTTTAGGAAGCACAGAGTTGAACAAAGTTGCTTAGAGCAAATTAAAAACAAAAACCTTTGCAGTAAAGTAAGAGGAAAATTGTATGTGAGACTGTACCTTGGCGTGTGAGTCCAGAGCGTGATGACTGATAGGAGATGGTTGAACGAGTTGAGATGGTATCAGCAGTAGTACTCTCACACTCAGACATTCTCAATTCACTGAAGCTCATATCATCATCTGTGCGAACCGTTACTGTTGACTGCAGTGAAAAGGACAATCTCTTCATAAGAAATCCAAATAATACATTAAAAATGATACATAGAGAAATACACTCTGAACTCCACAATAACATGCATTCCTTTTAGATGACATGTTTAGAGATGTGTTTGCTTTTATATCTGTTGCAGTAAGCAGTAGCCAGCAAGGCACCCTGTTTAAAACAGTGGAACAAATACTTACAATGACACTCTGGTCATCCTGATAGTCTATCCCATTTTTGTTTTCTGGAATTAAAAAAAACAAACACACAGATATTTTTATATGATTAAGTTGGTAAAATGTTTTTGTTTGAAGAGTGTATGCAGTCCTTTGGAGGGTAATGTTACACAAATGTTATGGTCTTGATCCTACATCTTTATTATATATGAATGCTTTTTCTGTTCAATTGAAAGGTCTCAAAAAACTTCAATGTCTGGTGTGTCAGCTTTCTAATAAAATAATCCCCAATAATAACTCCTAGAATTTACAACCAACTTCAGAAAAATAATTCAGGTGTGCACAGAAAGCAAATGTTTTACACTTCAACATAGTTTTGAGCATTTATTTTTGGTACTATATTGAAATTGTCCTTAACATTTCTAAAATTCACTTTTGTTTGCTAGTCCCAATGTTTCCATTTTATTGCTGTATTACAGTTTGTAGTATCAAGCCTATGAAGCATATTCAGTGGCTGGGAGAACATAGTACCTACCATCTTGCTGCAGCGCCTTCAAGCTTTGTTGAGCTTCTGTATGCAGATCCTCCATGTACTTTGACCGATTTCCCTCGATAAACACATTCTCAATCTCAGGGGGTCGGGGTGCATTCTCTACCTTAGAAGCTAGAGAGAAAGAAAAATTTGATTTTCACTCTATATTTTGTCAATGAATAAACTGATGCTTCATCTTTTTTGACTGCTGTGGTTCACCTTTCCAATTTTGTGTTGGGAATCTTAAACTGTTATATTGTTTGGACACCAAATTTCTATGTGTTCTACCCATTGACATAGGATGGAGCCAAAGCCAAAGCTTGTATGCTCAACCCTGCACACTGGCCTGAGATGAATTTCTTATTTTAATTGAAGTGGAAGTGCTAGAAGTTGATGAGGTTTGATTACGTTTCAGGCATTTTGGGTTAGACAGTCAGTGGTTTAAACTCCAGGACTGGTAACAGTAATGCTACAGAAGATCATCTAGTCTACAAGGAATATGCTGGGAAAATTTAACAGTATTAGAGGTCAAAGGCTAACTTTACCTGAGACAGTAAACCTGTAGACACAAAAGACAGCACCACACCTTGTATCAAGACAAAATAAGAGCAAGTACTCTGCACACAGACACAAAAACCCATCCCTTTTATTTCATCACCAAATTACAAAAGTGAGATTGGCTAAATCATTTACCTAGCTTATCTATCCAGAGGAAGAGCAGAAGAGGACCGGAATCATATCCTGTTAAATCATCTAGCTGTCATTATGTTTCCAAATGTTTCACGTCCCTACCCACAAAACACCTCAGGTACATACAGCATATGTCACTTCTCACACCACAAACAACCATTTAAACCACGTACCCAGAACTGACACTGTTACGATTAACACAATTTAGCCTCAGAAATGAGCTGCTAGTTTACATTTACAGCATTTGGCAGATGTTCTTATCCAGAGTGACATACAACAGTCCTTTGTTTACATTAAGAAAGTACAGACAGGTTAGAGTCCAAACTACTCTTCAGTTCAGACACTGTTGGAACAAAACCATCACTAATACCTAGAAAGAAGGAAAGATACACAATTATACACAAGGCTTCGTGTTCTTTATATTTGTCAAGAAAATCTATATACAGCATTAGCATCCCAAACAGTTGAAGGGTTAACAACAAGAGCAGTTCAAACCAGGAGAGGTCAATAGCATAGTTTCATGCAAAACAGGAAACTTACATAGAACATGGAAATACTACCCACCTTTTGCCCTAAAGACCGAAAGCAGAGAACAGAAGTTTTTACCCAGTAGGATTACCATGTCTATACTACCATGGCATAGAGAAAAGCACAAAATACATAGAAATATCTCCAACGTCTTAAAACACCTTCAAATTTCAGTGAACAGTGTTATGGAAGTCTGTAACTGCACACAGAACGTAAAGAGTTTATATAGTGCAGATCCACATAGAAACTGTTTTGTAGAGTTGATGACGTTTATGTGGACTGTTGTTGTTTTGCTGATTTTTGTTGTTTTGATAGGAGCTGACTCTGTTGCTAAGCAGGTTTTAGGGCTGCATCTAATCACTGCATCCCTCTTTTGCCCACATGATCATACATACATGCTAATCCATGTGGTAATTCCAATGCTTTGCATCACTGATGCACTGGAAGCCCACTTACACCCCAAATCCTCTGTTACCCTCCTTATGGCATGCCGTCATTGCTTTCAGTAATTAAAAACAACCCCAATTCACCCACCCCTAGTATCATAATCAGGCTTTGTATGAACCATATCATATAATACAGACATCTAAACAGTAGAAAGATGTTTAGATTTGTTTAAAAAATTCATTTGTCATAGTTGTTCATTCAATTCATTTGTCATAGTTGTTCATTCAAGGTTAGATATTTGGAAGACTTACATGACACCTACATAAACCTGTCAAGACAACCATCAAAACATAGATACTGTCATAAAGGCTGGTTTTGTCAAGTGTATATACTGTCAGATATACTCTTCATTACAGATGATGCAAATTGGAGTTAAGCTTTATAAATGTAATGTAGTTGACATGCAGGTGTCATGAACAGCTGCCTTATGAACAACACTCCACAGTATCACTGTTTGACAAATGGATCGAAACAGTCCTACACTTAGTTATTTCAGTTATTTTACTCATTACACATAAACTAAAAGGAGTAGTTTAATGAAATTTCAGCAATCAATCAGTCTGCCTGGCTTGCTTCTATGTGGACTGAAGCTATGAGACTAATGTAAATAATTAGTAATTAAGTCACCGAAGATCATATAAAGTGACAGACTTCTATTGTTTTTGCTCAAGAAGCATGATTTAGCTGATCAGCTACATTTGTATGGGGACTGTATATTTTTACACAGACGTTCGCTTCAACAGAATTAATTACAACTGGTCAATGGGAGGGACCACTGGCAGGTGAACTGATTACTGATAAGAGAACAAAAGTTTCAAATCTGAAATATCCAACCCAGCAAGATGATAACACAAAAGTCTTATCAGACCACACCTGCTCAGTTTTCAATAATAATATGGATGCACATTAGAAATGACTGTAATGACAGGGGAAGTGGGGTTGTTCATTCACTCCTCTCTCCAGCAGAGGGTGTTGGGGAGTCAAAGGTTGTGTGAAAGTGAAGTTTGTTTTAGGATAAAACCAGTTGCTCAACCTCTGGAACAATGAGAACTTTCAGTACTGAAAACGTAATCAAAGAAGTATGGATTCAGAAGTCATTTGTCATACTCTGCTACAAAGGCCTTTTGCCCAAATCAGCCAAGTAGTCGATCCCGTGAAGTGACGTACAGACTCAGTCAGGATGTTATTCTTTAGCGAAAGCCGTTCTTAAAGCTGAAAATGTTGCAGAAGATGTTACAGAGCAGCCACTGGCTTTGATTAGCTCTTTCTCAACAATTTTCAAAATGAACAAGGTTGACTCATTGCCCACAGATCATTAAAGCTGCTCTACAGCAGACAGTACATGTGGCTAGTTGCATCAAGAATCAAAAGTATCACTTTTCAATAGTCAAATTTAGCAATCAATTATATACTCTACCTATCAAAGTATATTTATATAAATAGGGCGCTTTAATCTGACACTATATTTTGCTGCATTTGACTGACCGTAGAAGAGGTCACTGGATGGATCAGAGCTCATTAGAGAGGAATGTGTCTGTGTTTTGTCAAACACATGTTTGCTGTTAAAGACAATGATTAAGTGTTTTAAATTGATAGCCAGCGTATCAATTTGGTATGGAGTGTCATGATGCTACACAAAAGCTTCTGTAAAGATTACAAACATTAAATATTTCACATGTGAAGACTCATTTATCATTATAACAATATAATTCAGTCTGATCAGCAACACAGCAGTTTTGAGTAATACAAACAAAGCTTTGTAGCATTTTCACAAAATTCCCAGGTCCAGACAGACCGGTGCTCTTGTAAAGAACAGGCTGGGATAGTTTGACATTTGCTTAATCTTTTAATACACACGTTAGAATAAAACAGGTTCATACCAACTGAGCACTGACTATACCAGCTCTGTATTTCTAAAAGACTATAAGAGTTGCACTGCTAATGTAGGAATTGCTCACCATTACCAGTCCTTATCTTATATTCTTGTCATATATGGTGCCACATCAGTCATGAAATGGTTAATTGTTCATAATGTAATTCAAAAAGTTAAACAGTAATTATTAATTATAAATTAAAGCAGAAATCCAGAATTGCATATTTAATTTTCAGTTTGAGTAACTTACTATTCAAACAGTATCAATATTAAAACAAAAAATGCTTGAAATATGTGACTTTACATATAGTGAAAATAAAATCTGACAGTTTACCTTTTTTAATTCTGAATACAAATGAACTTTTCTCAATACTCTATTTTTTGGAGATGCACTAGTTTACATTACGTTTGAAAGAGTTTATTTTATTAAAATAATTTAATTTATTTTAATGAAATTATTGTCAATTAACTTAATTTTAAATCAATAAACTTTCCCTAGTACAAATATATAGACTAGTTTTATACATGCATCTGCTACTTTACTGTTTCAGATTATTTAAAAGACAAATTATTACAAACTTCTCAACTAAATAAATTCTAAAATAAATATCTAAATAAATATTAATAAAATATATTCAAACACCCATTAATGGAAGGGTTCACCCCAGAATCTAATTTGCATATTTATTCATGTACGTCACATGTAGCTGCTCAGCAAAGAAATGTTTGAAATCCAAATTTTGCTTCTTTAGTTTAGAACTGTTGTTGAAACAAACATTAGAACTCAATAGTCACCCTGTCTGTGGGGAAGACACACTGAGAGTGAGTGAGAACAATGTTGCCAGACTGACTGAAAGACTCGATTACAGCTAAAGGTTTCTTTTTTTTTAAATTTAGGTTTAAAGATTCCCCCCAAAATGTGCCCCCAATATCTGTTCAACAATAACATACAGAAACTTGTTGAGATTGATATAGATTATCTGTCCCTGACGTGGCCCTGTCTTGTTTTTAAAGCGCTCACACACACACACACACACACACACACACACACACACACACACAGGTTACTGCAGGTCAGTGCATTGCTGTGGAATAGAATGACTGCAGCTTTTCTAATCCCACACAGCTATACTCTCCTAGCCAGAGGTAAGAGAGGCCTAAAGCACACAACAGAGCCGCACCCCATCACGTCATGGACTCCTTTATCACACACACAGAGAGAGAGATGTGAAATCCAACACATTGCTGCATTCAGCACACAAAATCAGCTCTAAGTCACCCAATTATAATCTGATTCAACAGGATCTGGAGGGAGATCAGTGCTTTAAGTCTCAGAACATAGGCTGCTGCAGATTGCACAATCTTGTTCAGATATTAGAGTTTTCTGAGATATCAACATGACCACACTTGACCAACAATGGCTACAGCTTGAGGACACTATGACACTATAAGCCCAATTAGAGCTCATTTCTACCAGCTAAATATCATTGCCAGTGGAACAAAACCACATATGTCCATTTCTTTGTTGTTATTTTATAAATAAGTTGAAGTGCCTAAACTTTATATAATTTGAAAGTTTTAAGATGAACTGTTCAATAGAAATGCTCCAAATTTTCTTTTTACACAAACTTCCATTAAAAGTCTCCTGTAATGTTGCTCTTCTGGAGATATAAGGTTACAATTTATACAAAAAAGGTTTGGATCTCTCTCACATGAATGTACATGCACATAAAGAACACACAGACGCACAAGCTCAGCAAGTTGCAAACTACACTTTGTCCTGACATGCCCCTTCTGCTTTGTGCTCCAGGTGTTTGCTTTGGTGCAAATGAGATAACAACAGTGAAGAACAAAGAAAGAAACAAAATTGGCTTCAAAAATTTGGGAAAAAAGGAAAACAAGCACACAAAAGAGAGTGAAAGAGTATCAGCAATAGTTTGTATTGTTGTGAAGAGATTTAAAGGATCTGCAGCAGTGTAACATGGATAATGTCATGATGGGAGCGCTCTGTTGTCAGCAGTTTAAAGTAATAATCCATACACCGCCTGAAGCTACTCAATCAATCTGAAGTACAAAGGTTATAGGATGTGGGAAGTGAGTTAAGACTGTCAGTAGCAATTACATTAGTAACTGACATAGAAACCAACTTGAGTTCAACGTGGGGGTGGGGGTAGTTGAACTAAAAACATTTAATTTCAGGTGAAGGGGCTGTGTTTATTAGAATAAATTGTGAATGTATTTAAATGAATAATTTTTTAGTTTTCATTATCATACACTTTTGTAATCATATTACTTTATTAAAAGTTATACATACTTTCAATGGCTCATGAGCTCTTTACACACTTTAAACATTGTTTATAGTACAGCTGGGCCTCAAAAGGGACTTTTAAGTTTTAGCTTAAATTAAAATCTTCATTAACATCATTTCAGCACAGATCAAAGCTATAACAATGAATGGAGTAGAATATCATCTGAACACAAACAAAAAGTTACATTTAAAATGCAGACAAGCTAAACTAAAGCTGTTAAACATGCTGGCAGTGTCTTTGGCTGTTATAAGATCAGCATGACTCGGGTCATATGGGAGAAAGATGATGTGTACATGCAGAAAACAAGACTACTTGTCCACATTGCCAGATATTACAGCTTTTTTTAACTTTTTATATTCAGTATTTTATCTGTCAGCCCTGACAGTATTGTCTTGGTATTTTATGTCCCTACTCATCAATCAGTGTGTGTAATCAGCACAGCTCAGAGAGTGTCCTGCTTCTTTTAAAAGTGAAGATCTGGTGTGCCTTTGCTGAAAACAGCATCAGTCCTTGTCATATCATCTGAATGCCCCCCACAGCTGACCTACATGATTAAAATTACTGTTGTGTTTCCAGTGTAAATGCAGTTTGACTACTGCTGTTGTACCACCACTAGTTTTTTTTTTTTTTATTTGTTTTATTTTTTTTTACATTTTTGGAAATTAGGATGGGCAGCACCCTCCAAGATTCACTATTGGAAGAGTAAATGACACAATGCCCTCCCAATCAGTACCACAACAAACAAACCAGAATATCATGAAAAAAGTTGATTTGTGTCCATAATTTAATTCAAAAAGGAAAACTGACATATGTTATATATGTTATCAGCAATGTATAAAAACCGGTATTCTACAGAATACCAAGGCAATGTATACAATGCCGAAAATGGGTCGTCAAAATATGAAATTAAATCATATCTCATACATTTCCTAGTCATTCTATAGCATACCTAAATGACAAACAGGCAGAGTGTAGAATATGCTTTCCCACCCTAACATTAACCCTAACCATAACCCTAACCGTAACACTAACCCTACCCCCAATCCTAACCCTAACCCTAAGTGCCAAAATAACAAATGCCTTTCACACTTGACCTGAGCAGTTCTTGTCATTCTTTATAATGCCTAGGTATTTTATGTAATGCCTACGAAAAGTATAGAACAATGCAGATATTTCATACCTTGCCTAAAAACGACAGGGATTGTATACATTGCCTAGGTATTCTATAGAATGCCGGGTTTCCATACATTGCCGGTGACATATACATTACATGTAAAGTGACATTTCTGTATCAACATTAAAACAAAAAAGACCTGTAATACTCACTTTACATGTAATGAATATAACATGACTTTATATAGTGTAAAACATGACATTTTATAACATAATAGTTTAGCATTTTGAAGTAAATTGTGAACTTTGTCATATTCTAATTATTCCAATAGTGTTTAATGCTCAAAAAAATGATAAAAACAATCAAATAAATTAGTTTTTATAAAAGATTAACCAATAAATGTTGGTTTACCCCTGTCCTGAGGGCTGCCAGGCAGCCGTGGCATATCCAACAGGTCATGACTGAAGTGCCCTTGAGCAAGGCACCTAACCTCTAGCTGCTCCCCAGGCGCTGTAACTAGGGCTGCCCACCACGCCAGGCACGTGTGCTCACTGCCCCCTAGTGTGTGTTCACTCGTGTGTAAATGTGTGTTTCACTGCACGGATTGGGTTAAATTGCGGAGAATTACTTTCCTAAGTGTGTAAAAACCAATACTCAGGATCAAAACAGTATCTAAATCTAAAAAAAAATCCTCGTGACTTTGTAGTTGTTGCTCAGTGCCTGGTTTACATAATCAATACTTCATTATGTTAAATCAGATGTGCTGCTGATGAATTCATCTAAACCCTGAAATGGCAACATTGAGAAGAATATCTGGAACTTTGTAGTAAATATTTAATCACAATGTAATTACTTTTTTCAAAACATTGAAACCTTGTTACTTGTTACTTAGTGTAATTGTTTATTTGCATTTATTCTAATTATGTGTAAGATGTGTGCACATTTGTACATAAATATGGCAAAAAGCTTAAAATATACATTGTCATTATGCAAACTGCTGAAATATTACTGAAAAATTGATGAGAAAGTGCATTTTAATAGCTAACATTTCTAAAACACTGAAAGACTTACCAATTTGTCTTGTTTGGCTTCCTATATACAGAATTTCTTCAGAAGAACCTCTATCAGATCTACTAAATTTTGTTATATTCCTTTGCATGTGCATTTGTGTTGGCGTGACTTTATTTTATCTTTACCCTTAATCTTTAGCCCTGCTCTGTCTGAGGCCGAGGCCCAGTCATTCTCAGGAACTGACTCCCAGAGTCAAGAGTTTTACAATAAGCCAATTAAAATCTTTTAGGAGAATGAAAGCTATTCAGACATGCTCAGGCATGCTGAGTGAAGATATGTTAAACCTGCAGCAGAATCTAGACTGTCTGATGTTCAGCAGTCATAAGATTCACAGCACAGAAACTGCTCTGGTTACCTTTTAAATGGAGTAAAGTCAGTCAATTCCTGTCTGCTTCTGACCAGAATCACAGCTACATATCACAGCTTCCAGACCTCATCAACTATGATCTCATCTGAAGTCAAGAAATGTAAGACCATTATCATCATCATCAACAACAACATCAATAAGAAGATCCAATCAGTGCAATCATGTGTTTGTTCTATAAGCACTTTAAATAGCAATGGTTCTGTCATGTCATGTCACACGCCGTCATTGCTTCGCGATGGTAGGCTGCACAGACGAGTCACTTCTCTCCAATGCCATCTGTCTCTGGTTGCTTGTAGCAGGCTAGCACCTGATAATCCAGTCCATGTCTTGATGTTATCCATCCAGGTTATTCTTGGTCTTCCACGTCTTCGGACTCCTTCCACAAGTCCAGTCATAACACTTCCTTCAGTGCTCTCATGTGCTGCCTCATCACATGACCAAAGTAACGTAACTTGCGGGATTTAACGTGCATCAGTAACTCCTTTTGAGTTCTAGCATCTCATAGACTTGCTCAGTGGTCATCATCTTCATCCATGAGATCTTCAGCAACTTCCTGATGCACTTTTTCTCAAAAGCCTGAATACGTCTTTCTTCCTCTTTCTTCAGTGTCCAGGCTTCACATCCATATGTAGCTACTGGCCAGACCAAGGCTTTCATCAGTCTTAGTTTGGTGTTGGTGCTAAATGACTTGCTTTTCCACATCTTTGTCAATTTGACCATCACCAACATGCCCAGGTCATTCTTGTCTTCACTTCACTGCAATGGTTCTTATTCTTATCTAATCACGGTTCGTGTAAATATCTTCATTAGACATTATTGATTAAAATTTTCAAGTTTACTCATGTTGATTTTTAGAGGTTGACCTATATGGATACTGACTGTTCATTAGTAGTGCTGGACACCAATAACCAATACTTAATATTCATTTACTATAAATTTGATATTTGTACCAATTACAAGAATTCAACTCTTAGTCAAGGCTTAAATTAACTTAACATAGATTAACGCTTTAACAGCCTCATAGAGAAAGAAGGTTTTTCAGAATTTGATCCAGTTTATTTCTTGTGTTATGGCTATGAAACTGTTGGTTACATTCAGACAAGAAAATGTTGCATTTCTAGTGACCTCTAGTGGATGTTTTTTGCCTAACATTCCTCTATCAATTGGTAGAGATAGGACAATCACATTGTGTCAAGTTCAATAGTGGTCCACATTTTCAAAGAGCGTTGTGAGCCAGGCTAAAGAATTGTGTTTTTATCATATTTGCAACAGATATGCACACAGGTAGCAAATAAATAAAAAATTGGAAATGGAGTTCAAGTGCCGACTCCAATGACCTAAAAATGCTAACTGTAGATAACTACCACTCAGCCGATAATTGGTCAACACCTATTGAAATTACACATCTGCAATTATATACTTTAAAAAACTCAACACTGTAAAGTAGCCTTGTGTAATCATCTTACAAAACAGTGAAAGGTGAGCTATACACAGTATATCAAAGCACCATCCCTCAAAATAAAGTCCCAAAATCACAAACCCTTGAATAAGCAATTGAGAGTAATGAGTGATGAAATAGACTCTAAGAATAGACAGAGGGATATATCAGAGATTAGTTTCCTAACATGGTTCTGTAAACTGTACACATTAATAAAGAAAGCCATGCCAAGCTGAAAATGCTGTGACTAACAGAGTTCCTCCTAAGCTTCACATCTGACGTTTAGTCTTTACTTCAGATGATAAAACGCAACTGAGACACACCTGCATCCTATTACAGAGATACCATATTCATTTTCATACATAATAGCAGTTAATGGGCACCCATAGGCAAGGCATGACATCGCTTAAGCTAAACACTAAAGAATAAAATACTGACTGATGAAATTTTGAGCCTATTGTAATTGTACCATATAAGCCTGGAGTCTACAGCCTGCCAAGGACTTGGGCTTAGTCCAGACAAAACAAAACTCTTTATCTGAATAACCTCATCTTATCAGTTACATTTCACCATCCATCATAGTGTGTATGATGCTAAAATATTGTTTGGGTGTGATTTACAACCTGATTCATTGTGTGTCATTAAAGTTGGATCTGCCTGTCTAAGAATGTTTTCAGGCGTTCAGGTTTTTGAAATGTGTAGTAGTCACTTCTCAGAGTGAATGTCTTTGTATCTAAATGCTAAAGATATTTCAGTGTAGAATAGTTAAAGGTAAAGTTGTGTTTGATGCATAGTTATCACATGAAATTGGTGAAGTCTCATTTGTGTACATCATATTTGTAAACAAAGCAGCTCAACAGTGTTGTTGTGGAGTAAAATGTCTCTTAACTAAATGATTCACTCACTTCTCATATTTAGTTTTTTATGTAACTCAGATGTACTTGAACACCCATGAGTCTAAATTTTGCTTCTTTAGTTTAGAACTAGAGCTACAAGGCTAACATTGCTAACAAACACTAAAACCCAATAGTCACCTAAATTAGCTCAGATGTTTGTCAAATTACATCACCAAAATGTCACTCACATTCAGATTTTACTGGTCACCAACTAGTTAGTGTGGCTTAGGACACCTCATGACATATTGTGAACTATAAATAAATAAATAAAATATTATTTTACTTCACTGCTACAGACAGCAGGAGAACTGGTAGAAGACTTATCTGGGATCTGGTTCCTTCGTGTCTGTAATGTCCATCATCAATAAATGTGAATCTAGATCAGCACGTCCTGTTCTCAGATCACCTTGTTACCTCAGGACAAGAAGTGCTGATCTAGAAACATGCCATCTCATCTGAGACTTTATTATCTGGATGTGATTTGAATGGGTAAAGAAAGGTTTTGATGATATATTTTGATGGAAAAATTGGGCTATTTATGTTACTAATGAGTTCTAGTGTTTGTAATGTTAGACAAACAATTCCTTAGATTAAACTTTTATTTAACCATTGTTTCACTGTCCTCCAGTAACAGACAGCTAGTAGGATGTTCTGCAACATAGCACAACATATAATTATGTTTCTTTTTGAAGACACTGGTTTAAAATGACTTTAAGAAGCTAAACTGTAAAACCTAAAAAAGCTAGATACGGTATTTGACTCGATGCTGAAAGAAAACGTGTGTATTCAGGCTGTTCTGGCTATAACACATGCACATCTCCTCAACAAGGGGGGATTTTTCCATGGATATATTTGGCTGACTGGCTCTTTTTGTTGAAGGGCATAACTTTGTGTCAATGAGACACCATTTTGAGCATTGCGAGCATTTTCATCTATTTTACAGCCAGTTCTGCTCATATAATTTCTCTGGATTTTCTGACCACAGCATTAAAGCTCTTAAAAGTAAAGTTATTTTGGAGCAAAGCAGAAGAAGAATCATTTTTAACAGAACTGTCCATGAAAGAACTGTTCATCTAATTAAGGTTTGCACAATTTTAAGTAAAAATAACTGAACATCTACATGGAACAAACTTCCATACATTTGTAATGCAAAGTTACTTATGTAGTATGTAGATTAACCTTCTGTGGTCCACAACCACTGAAGCCTTTATGAGCTGAATGTGGTTCCCAACCCTGGTCCTGGTGCACCCCCTGTCCTGCACATTTTTGTGTTTTTTTATGGTCCCAGCACACCTGAGCCAACTTGAGAAGAAATGGGTGTGTGAAGCAAGTCAGGACAAAAATGTTCTGGGCAGCAGTACTTCAAGTCCATGGATGGGATTCAGTGCTTTAGAGGGCCCAGTATGTGTTGAGACTGCTGTGTTGAGGTCACATGGGTTATGTGGTTATGTAAGCTAGTGTGCATTCTGCTTTGCAATTGCAGAAGAATTATTCATAGAAGAATAAGAGAACACTTCTCACATGATGGAACCAGTTTCCCCACTTCACACCTCCTCTCTGTGGGAGAATGTGCAACTGTGTAATGCTTGGGAAAATTAAAAACCTCACAAACACACACACACGCACACACACACACACACACACACACAACCACAAGCACACTATGCAAATACATATAAATGAAACTCACTTTTTCAAACACGCACATGAATGTACACAGAGTACTGTCCAAAACACCCTCAGGGGTCAGGAATGAGAGGAATCTCCTGGGAGAGCTTGTACACAGAAGAAATGCAGATGCTTCATGACACTTGCATACTAAATGTGGGTGATGGGAGCTTGAATTTATATCAAAAATGTACATTTATAGTGCTGTGAAAGGATTTGTGATTTGTTGCATTATATCAAATAGTTAATAATGTAATTATGTTGCGCATTGCAAAACAATGCGCAATATACTGTTATTCGATTTTTCATATATTCTTCTTCTTCTTCTTCCGCCAGATTTTTGTCCCGCTTCTTGTCCCGCAGTTTTCAAGATATCAACACTGTTCCAACTCCAGATTGTTCAGTCCGATTGCGTGATCCGGGCTTGTATACAGAATTTTGATTGGATGTGCAGTTTTCCTAAAAACTTCCTTAATCTGGGAATTTTTTCCCATAGAGAATGAATGGGGAGCAAAAATGCATGCTCATCTACTGTACTTCTGCTTGACCGATTCGCACCATTTCGGATACACTATATCAGGGCAGGCCCCTGAGCACAAATTCACTGTTGTTTTGTCCCGCACTCGTTCATTTGTTATTTTATTTCCATCTTTTTTCATTCCATTGACCTCCATTCATTTTTGGCCATACCAAATTCCAGGCTTCCTTTTGCGCGACAACCACCAAAATTGATATACTACATCATGGCAGGTAACAGAGCTCTAGTGCAGAGCCATACTGACCCGCACTCCTCTTTTTGTCATCTTTTCATCACTCGTTCCTCCCACTGACTTCCATTAATTTTCACATACACTCAAGCCACAGAGTTTCTGTGTCCCAACAGCCACCAAAATTGATGTACTGCATCAGGGCAGGTAACAGAGCTCTAGTGCAGAGCCATAGCAACCACCACATTAATAAATCCAGTTGGTCTGTCAACTGAAATAGTTGATGTTGATATAAACATACAAGATAAATTAGAGGCCTTCAACTCACTTCCACAACTAGAATTGGAGAAACTCATTTACTCGTCAAACTGCACAACCTGCACACTTGATGCAATATCAACTAAACTATTTAAAAGAGGTTTCACCAGTTATAATCAATCCACTTTTAACAATCTTAAATTCATCCCTTAAATTGGGTTATGTGCCCAGAGCATTTAAACTAGCAGTTATAAAACCCCTGATCAAGAAACCAAATCTGGATCCTAGCATATTGTCCAATTATAGACCTTTTTCAAACCTGCCATTTGTATCTAAAATATTAAAAAATGTGGTGGCCCAACAACTTCGCTCATATTTACATAAAAACAACATATATGAAAAATTTCAATCAGGTTTTAGGCCACACCATAGTACTGAGACGGCTTTAGTTAAGATAACAAATGACCTCCTTCTCACCTCTGATCAAGGCTGCGTGTCTATACTGGTGCTGCTTGACCTTAGTGCAGCCTTTGACACGATTGACCATACTATTCTAATAGAAAGACTAAATAACATGGTTGGAATTACAGGAACAGCCCTTTCATGGTTTAAGTCCTACCTTACAGACCGACACCAGTTTGTTAAAGTGAATAATCTCCTCTAATCATACAAAAATGCAATTTGGAATTCCAAAAGGCTCTATTTTAGGACCTCTATTATTCATACTATATATGCTGCCACTGGGCAGAGTTATCAGCAGACATGGCATTACCTTCCATAGTTACGCTGATGACACACAGCTAAATATCATATCAGCTGCAGCTAAACCAAATGATAAACCAAAACTAAAGAAAATGGAGGACTGTGTAAAAGATGTGAAGCACTGGATGACGAACAATTTCCTCTTACTAAATAGCGACAAAACAGAGGTCCTCCTCCTAGGTCCAAAATCAGCTTTAAATAAGGTATCTGACTTAATATTAAATTTTGCTGACTCCCCTACTCATCTAAGCTCATCAGCTAAAATTTTGGGTGTCATAATTGACTCAGACTTATCATTTGATCAGCATATAAGTCACATTACAAAAATATATTTTTTACACCTTCGTAACATCTCTAGGTTAAGAAATGCCCTTTCTCTACCTGATGCAGAAAAATTAGTACATGCTTTTATTACTTCAAGATTAGATTATTGCAGTGCACTACTGTCAGGATGCTCCAGCAAAAACTTGAATAAACTCCAGTTAATTCAAAATGCAGCAGCCAGAGTCCTCACTAAAACAAGGAAATTTGATCATATCAGTCCAGTCTTATCAGCCCTACATTGGCTTCCAGTTAAATATCGTATTGATTACAAAATCATTTTATTAACATATAAAACCCTGCATGGTCTCGCCCCTGAATACCTGCAAGAGCTTATCACACGCTATGACCCACCAAGATTATTCAGATCCCAGGGTGCCGGTCTCTTACTAGTTCCAAGAATTCATAAGGCATCATCCACGGGAAAAGTCTTCTCCTATATAGCCCCACGATTGTGAAATAATCTTCCAGCTAGTGTTCGGGATGCAGACACAGTCTCTACTCTTAAATCGAGCCTCAAAACCCACCTGTTCAGTTTAGCTTTTTGTAATTAACCTCTCCTTTCCAGTTATTGTCGTTACAGGACTTCATGAACATGGGGAGTTGAAATCTCAGACACTCTATTATGTTGTTCCAACATGCTGGAGGTTGATGATGGCGATATGGATGGATACCTGTCTGGTCTGATGACACTCTAATATCTGTTCTTTCTGGTTTTCTTCCTCCCAGCCAGCTCGACCGGAAGCAATCTCAATGCAAATATTCACATGTTTTCTACTGCACTCAGCCTAATTGTTTCTGTTTGCTGTTTGTTTTCTTCTCTCTTTTCTGAGGAAAAGGCCACTGAAGGGATTTGATGACTGAATTCTCCTGCAGTCCACAACAGACCACCAGGTCCATTACACCTACAGCGGTCAATTCCTTCTGCTCTGGAGTGGGTTTTCCTGAGGTTGACACCAGACCTGCTGCTCACTTACACTGGACTAAAGCTCCATTGCTACTGCATTTTAATTATGATACCTGATATGGATGCAATGATCACTATTATTAATATCATTACTGTTTTATACTATAGCACAATGTCAGATTTAACTAAGGATGTAAATCTCTATCAGTAGTTTGATCAGAGGAGGATGGATCCCCTTTGTGAGTCTGGTTCCTCCCAAGGTTTCTTCCTCCAGCCTTGAGGGAGTTTTTCTTTGCCACTGTTGCCTTCGGCTTGCTCACATCGGGCTTAGATTCAGTTTGTTTGATACTAATTATGTGAAGCTGTTTTGTGACAACACCCGTTGTAAAAAGCGCTATATAAATACATTTTGATTGATTGATTGACCTTGGGGGCCATAGCAACCACCACAGATACCACAGCATCACCTTACAAACCAACTGGAATACCTAAGCTTGTGGGCCATGTTAGCAATACGCAACATTCCGTGTTTCCTTGAGGAAATGCACTTTTCTAGTTAATGTTTTTGACCAAATTTGACAAATTTGTCTCAATAAACTTCTTTGAAATGTATTCAATAGTACAATGACTATTATTTTCATTAAGTCCTATCGTTTTTGCCACAGAATGTTTCACAGGCAAAATAAGTTGGCAGCTTTTGTACTGAAAATAATATAAATTTGACTGAATCAATTTCTCTTTCCCTTCAACTACAACTGGACCACACACACACACACACACACACACACACACACACACACACACAGGGTGGATCAGCAGTCATTGGGTTTCATTTGCATTTTTAATGTTTCTGGGGAAGTGTCAGGAGAGTGAATAACAATGAAGACATACAATAACAAGCTAAAGAGTACACACATGTACAGCTGGGTCAGACTGTGAGCTTTAAATCATAAACAAGTTTAGTTCCCCTGAAAACTGGCCAAGTCTTTGTTCACACAGCAGTGGTCATTTCCTAAAGGAAGGAATTATGCTCCACAGTATAATGTGTAATACTGACCAGCACAGGATGCTAGACCTGTGTGAGTTTGTGAGTGAGTGTTTGTGTGTACTGTAGGTAAGTGGGTCTATAGTTAAGATGCTGATTGGTTGAAGGCCAAGTTTTATTTCCCTTTTCATACTGTGGACTAAATGATCATGAACAGGACACATATTAAAACAAATTCTAGTATTTTCTACTTTTAGTCTTTAACCATCATTTCACATTCTTAACCAAAAATCTGTTGTCTGATTTTGTTCCTGGCAGATTCCCGTCATGCATTCCTAACTGTGGTCAACTCAAATCCCAACTAACACATTTTCATTCTGAAGAAAATTCCCTAATGTTCAGTTTTGTGGGAATGTTTTTTTAATGTTTTCTTAATGGGATTATTGTGTTATCTTCTAGTCTAAAGTTCTATAATATTATAGGATTTAAGTAACATTTAAGAACAAATTTAAAAAAACATTTGGAAGCTGGGACTCACCAAGTGGCTCAGCGGACTAAAGCGCTGACACTATGATCCGCGGATCAGGAGTCCTGCTTGCCGATGCTTGCAGCTTTTCATCGGCAGATGGGGCTTGAGAGAGTAAAAACTGACATTGCTCTCTCTTGGCGGGTAAGATGGCACTCTCTCCCCAGCTAAGTAATGTCGGCTGGTTCAGACATCTGCCAGGAGATCCATCAGAACTTGGGATCTCACGCTTTCCTCTGAGCGCATTGGCTGTCCAGCAGTGAAGTATCAGCAGCAGTTAGAAAAGCAGAGGAGCTTGACTTCACATGCATCGGAGGAGGCCTGTGTTAGTCTGTTCCCTCTTAGAGTCAGAGACATTACAAGTGATGGGGAGAGTCAATTAATGGGTGGGTCAATTGGCTACCAAAAAACACATTGGGGAGAAAATCAGGTAAAATAAAATAAATAAATAAAAATAATAACAAAATAAAAAACAAACTTTTCATTAAGTTGCTCCTGACATTTACAGAACATCTATGTACCATCAACCAAAATTCTGGAAAAGTTCCCTGTCAGCTGCAATATTGCAGATGTGCATTGGTAAGCTTTAATCCATTAATACACACAATAACTAACCACATAGTGGTATACAAATCAGCTGATTAGCCAGCACACTAACACACACACCAACTGCAGCTGAATTGACCAAAAACCTACTGTTGTTTTTTTTTCCATACACAGACTAATCCCAAGCTTTTTTAGTCGAAGGATCTTTTCTATGGGAAATACAAAAATTGTAACATTTAGACCAGAACTGATTAAATAACCTGCACTGCTGAACTCTGGAATTTTGTACATTTAACTACAAATGGTTATTTACATCCACTCACTGGCCACATTATGAAGGCTGCCTACCTTATATGTTCAATGTGTATAATTAATGGTGGGAGACAATTTGCCAGGCTGTTACTGACAAGATACATAACAGAAAGCTATGCCTCAGCATGTCAAATATGAATAAAAAAAGATTAATCTTTTATTAACATTAATATACATCCCTGAATATGAGCTTCAGTCCAATTACTGCAAAACTGCTTTGTGATGTACTGTAAGTAGTGATATACAAACTGAAATAAGTTTTAAGCCAGTTTCTAAATTAATTTTTTTTTTTGCCAATTTTTATCCCCTTCCCAATGTAGTGGTAGCCAATTAGCCCATCCCCTCCGTTAGGTCTCTCCCCATCACTTTGCAATGTCTCTGATTCTAGGAGGGTGCAGGCAAGCACAAGCCTCCTCCGTTGTGTGTGATGCAGCCACCACCTCTTTTCGAACCACCGCTGATACACCATCACTGGAGAGCCTAACGCACTCGGAGGAAGGCACACAGGGTCCCCAGCTTTGATTGGACCAATCAGTAAATGCCTGAGCCAGCGGACATTGCAATGTGAAAGTGATATGGAGAGTAAGAGAGAGGGAGCGCCATCTACCCACCCAGAGAGAGCACTGCCAATTTTTGCTTTCTTGGACCCCGGCTGTTGATGGCAAAGGATTTGAACTCACAATCCTCGGGTCATAGTGGTAGCGTCTTTGCCCGCTGAGCCACTCGGGGCCCCATGAATTTATTTTTTAATCATTCACAATAAAATATTCTTGTGCCACTAGTCCATAATTAGTTAATATTGTTGTAAGGCAACATGAGGACAGATATCTAATCTACACCATCTAATATCAGACTCATTTATATATATACTGCTCAAAAAAACAAAGGGAACACTGAAATAACACATCCTAGATCTCAATGAATAAAATATTCCAGTTGAAAATCTTTATTTAATATATAGTGGAATGCCTTAAGAACAAAATAACATAAAAATGATCAATGTAAATCAAAATTATTATCCCATGAAGGTCTGGATTTGGAATCATACTCAGAATCTCATACCACCCTAATGTAGTCTGTTTCTGACAGTTTGAGCCGAAACATGGATATTAGTGGCCTGTTGGAGGTCATTTTGCAGGGCTCTGGCTCTGCTCCTCCTGTTCCTCCTTGCACAAAGAAGGAGGTAGCGGTCCTGCTGCTGGGTTGTTGCCGTCCTGATTAATACCTGATCACC
>BRDA01008977.1:4507-28991 GCA_036984385.1 Crenuchus spilurus
TGTGGGGTGGGCAGGTGTCTTTATGCAGCTATCGACCTCAAACAGGTGCTTCTAATTTAGAATAATAAGTGGAGTGAAGGTGGACATTTTAGAGGTGGACTAACAAGTCTTTGAGGGCCAGAATGTTTGCTGATTGGCAGGTGTTCAAATACTCATTTGCAGCAGTAACACACAAATAAATGATTAAAAAATCATACATTGTGATTTCTGGATTTTTTCTTTTAGATTACGTCTCTCACAGTGTACATGCACCTAAGATGAAAATTTCAGACCCCTCAGGGTGTTGATTTGCAGGGTGTTCAAATACATACTTTCCTCACTGTACCAGTTTATAATGTTGTAATTCCTTAACACTTAAAATACATGCAAAGTGTTTCAGGTGATATTTTGTACCATTTGTCCTGTAAACACTTTTTGTCATTGTTGTAATTATTGCATTTTTCATTTAAAAACTCTACACTAACTCTCTATTGGGAATAGGTCAGGACTGCAGGCAGGCCAGTGCAGCATGTGGTTTTGCATTGTCATGTTGAGAAATGCATAGATGTCCCTGGAAAAATGTTGTCTTAAAGACAGCATATGTTGCTTTAAAATCTCAGTTTACTTTTCTGCATTAATGCTGCTATCAAGTGTAAATTACATTTGCCAAGAGCACTGGCACAATCTTATACTATGTCAGATCCTGACGTTTGGACTTGTCGATAAGTTTGGATGGTTATTTTCATCTTTAGTCTGTAGCACATGACATCTATTTCTTCCCAGAAAGATCTGAAATACTGATTTGTCTGACCACACACTACACATTTCCACTGTGTGATGGTCCGTCCCAGATGCCTCCAAGCCCAGAGAAGTCAATGCTGCTTCTGGATATGGTTAACATAAGGCATCTGTTTTGACAGTAAAGTCTTAAGTGGCGTTTTTGAATGTAACTCTGTATTGTAGTGCTTGACAAAGATATGCCAAAGAAATTCCTTGCCCATGTAGTTATGTCAGCTATTGAGGAAGGATGGCATTGATGCAGTGCTGCCCGAGGGATCAGAGATCACAGCTGTTCAGCTTTGGCTTGTGCCTTCACCCTTTTCACACTGAAATTCCTTTAATTGTTTAATGTCATGTACTGTAGAGGGAGAAATATGCAAATTCCTTCCAATCTTTCTTTGAGGGACATTATTTTAATCATTTTCTCATGCATTTGTTAACTAACTTAAGATCCTCTGCCTTTTTTTTGGTGGATAATGCTTTTCAACCAAATCATGATTACAATCACCTGTTGACATTGCCTGTTTGAAATTATATAAATATTCAGGTTTTTATCTCATTAGTAGCCTTAAATTGTCCAGTCCCAATTTTTTTTGGATTGTGTTACCAGCCCAAAATGAAGCAATGGATATATATTGAAGTAGACCAGACAAAAAAATGAAATATAAATATTATTAAACTAGTTAATATAGTTTAAGACACTTTACAATGTCAGTTTAGAGATTTTAAATAAAATGTTTTGTTTGTTTTTAAGCTACAATAATTATGTGGTTACTGCAATAATTGCAAACCTGTAAATTACAAAATAGTTCAAAGCTTATTGCCCTCTCTGACTCTGATCATCCTCTGCAGATATGGAGGTGAAGTCACTGAATAAGCGAACTTCTGGCCAGGCCTTTGAGGTCATTCTGAAGAGCCCCACTGACCTGTCACCAGACCGGCCCCAGAGCCTGACTCTTGCACCACACAAGAAGGAGTCCTCGCTTGGAGAACTGCAGAAGAAACTTGAGGCTGCAGAGGAACGGAGAAGGGTGAGAAAAAGGGAAAATCTGATAAATGATAAGTCATTATATTGAAAACAAGACATGTATGCATATTTAGGAACAGGTTTAGTGGTCATATCTTCTAAACCACTAAAAGCACCATAGTTCATACGTTCTACACTTTCTGAGTAAGAACCTGGTTGATAAAATGGTTGAAAGTGTAGCTTTACAAAGTCAAGCATATGATCTGTCATTGCTCCATCTTTCTTTGGCCATAGAATCAGGGGAAGCAGATTCTGAAGCAGCTGGCTGAGAAACGGGAGCATGAGAGGGAGGTTCTGAACAAAGCCCATGAGGTCAACAACAACTACAGCAAGATGGCGGAGGAGAAGCTCAATTACAAAATGGAAGTGAGCTCTGAGAACCGCACAGCTCGCCTCAGTGCTCTAAAGCAACGTCTAAGAGAAAAGGTATGCATCTATTATTTTCATTTTTTGTTCAAGTCACCTACACCCAGTATAATCACTTCAGTAAACAATATAGAAACACACCTTGATACTGGAATTCAGGTTCAACAGCACTCAACAGTTAACTCAACTGAGAAGTAAGGGCATCATGAAAAATGTTTCAAATATTTCTAGTATGAATCATTCATATCTGTATTATGGGTACAAATAGGTTTTATCATTTAATATAGCTATTGTATGTAGTCTTTTGGTCACATCCCAGATAGCAAAATTATTCTGGCCCACATCTGGCTCTCATCCCCTATTTCATTTGGTTCACTTGCCATATGGATTGATGGCACTTGGGTAGACCACTCCAGTTGCGAGATGTGGACCACATACTGTATACATCAGATTAGGACCACATCTCAGCCAAATGTAGGTAACACTGCCATATCTCAGCCAGAAGTTGACCACATCTGTTTTAAAACATGTGAGCTAAATAGAGCTTTTGTATGTGGACCACTGATGGCTCATATGTAGGTAACACTGCCATATCTCTGCCAGAAGTGGACCACATCTGTTATGCTACATGTGGGCCAAATGTGTATTTTCAAAATAAGGGCCACATTTGGCTCACATGCAGTTTGCCAGTGCCGACAGTGGGCCAGCAGTACCATTTCTCAGCCAGAAGTGGCCCACATCTGTATGCTATCTGGGATGGGACTACAAATATTTAACTAAACAACTCAAATGAATATAAAATATAAATATGACTGAAAACATCATCATAAGTTCTTTCACATCCCAAAAGTAAATAGAACGCAATTAAACAAATGAGGCAAAATATATTACACTTGGTCATTTATTTATTGAAGAAGTGTAATATTTTTGACTCATTTGTTTGATTGGGTTCTCTTTATCAACTTTTAGGAATCTGATGTTTTATGTATGCATTTTCTAACAATGTAATTTCAATGATTACATTTTAAGTTTCATACTTTTATTTGCAATCAAATAATGTTTTTGCACAAATTTAGACATTTTTAAAGAATTCACAAGCTAAGTATTACTGTTCAAGCGTGTTGGTGTTTCTCATCATGTCATTTTAAATTTAACAAGATACACATGATTTGTCTCTAAATTGTCTTTTCTTCAGGAGCTGCATGCTGAAGAGGTACGCAGGAATAAAGAGCTGCAGTCTGAACTCTCTGGCTAAGGACCCATACACCAGCTTCCTAAAGCCTGCCTACATCCCAAACAGTCAAGTTTGGGTTTGGAGAGAAGTCACTTTTTAAAGCCACTCTGTCTTAAGAGGTCATCAGATTCTCATGCACCATACCAATCTCATTTACCACTAAACCCCTGCCCCCAAGAGCCAAACATTATATATGTCAACATATCAAAAGTTCACACAATTCAACCTGGCATTCACATTTTCACTGCACTTTCTGGAGTACTGATGAAAAAAGAGAAGAAAAAAAAAACAGTTTTTCAGTGTGCCAAAGCAATATGGCTATTATTACCGAATGCTGAAGACCATATAAAACAATAAACTTGAAGTATAGCTGCTTCATATGAAAGTGTCTTTGTCATTTCTTGCTCTTATTTGAAAAACGAATGCATATTATCATATTACACACATTTGGAAACTGAAAAAATAATAAGAATGAGTGGACAATACTGGCATTAGAGAGAGAGAAAGAGAAAGAGAGAGAGAGAGAGAGAGAGAGAGAGAGAGAGCTATGAGGGTGAGTAGTGGATTAAATAAATATTGCATTTATTTGAAAATGAAACTCACAGTTCGGCTCAGCTGCTTAACTTTCATTTCAACTTATCACACATAACATCATACACTTCCTGTTGTTTTGTTATGTCATGGTAGTTTTAACACTTTTATGTTCAGAAATATGAATAATGGAAAAAAAATCTCAGTAAATGGCAGGCAGGCAGGCAGGCAGGCAGGCAGGCAGGCAGGTTGGCAGGCAGGCAGGTTGGCAGGCAGGTTGGCAGGCAGGCAGGTAGGCAGGCAGGTAGGCAGGCAGGTAGGTAGGCAGGCAGGTAGGAATATATCAATCGTTTCTAGTGATTAGAATGTCTACAGCAGCTTAGTGCACAGCTTCCTCAGGAAGTACAGACTAGTCTGGTCTTTCTTGTAAACAGTCTGGTCTTTCTTGTTTAGTATCCAAGTGCACACTCAGGTTGTCAGTTTAAAAAATGTAAAAGTTGATTTAGTATAAAATAAGCAGAGACATAAAATGAAGAGAAGAGGATAAAAAGACACAAATTAAAAGACAAAGATATGCAGACAAAGAGCTACAGTGACTCAGTTTCCTCAAACAGTCCCAGAATTAAAGTAAACAGTAACAAAACAGTTTCTTGTTTTGAAAAAGACTTTACATTGTAAACTCTTCTGAAGGACAGACAAGATATTCTCCTCAATGTGTTTGTTCAATTTGTCACCAGCTCCCTTGATTTAACATAAAAGTATTGATTTACCAAACCAGCTATTGGAAGACAACTAAAATAATGCTAGTCTGCAATGAGGACTGTAATACATACCATCACAACTTCACAACTTATTCTAATCTTTCTGAGCAAATGAACACTTCTTGTGCAGATGAATAACTTTTGTAATTTCATTTTCTCAGAACAAAAAGCTCAATACAGCCTTAACTCATTATCTAGGTTTCTCTGACATGTGGCTGATGACACGTTGCTGATCAGCTGATACTCATAAGTCACCTTTATACAGAGGAAGAACTCAGAAGGTAAATAGGGTAAAGGTAGTGATGACAAAGTATAAACATACTCATGCAACATCATAATCAAGTCCTCTGAGTGTAGAATTACAGATCAGATCATATTTCACTTGACTGATGGGTGGGGTAACATCATTATAAACTCGTAATGATGACAAATAATGAGACTTCCTGGGTGGTGGTTATTTACTCTAGCTTATCCCTTCATTTACTTTTATATATTTATATTCATGCATTTGGCAGACACTTGTATTCACATCAACACAGACTGTAGTGTTGATGATATAGACCCATGACTCAAAACATTATGACCAATATGGACATGTAAATTGGCCAGTAATTACCTGGGATGCCAGACAGTCAGTCCAGCCCAGCCCAACCCTTGACATGTGTCATTGTTATGAGATAATTAATGTTATTTGCTTCATATATGTGAGAGTGTGTTTTGTTAAGTAACAAATGTAAACAGCATATTTGACAATCACCTCAGTGATGCTCTGTTCATTGACTGTTGAAGCCTGATTTAAGAAGCCACTGATCACACATGTGAAACCATGGTACACAAACAACTATGATTTAGCACCATTAGTGGGGGCTGACTAGGCAGAGACTGTGTTGGGGGCGGGGCATAGGGCATTGCGTGTGGATGGGTGTATGGGGGGGTGGAAGAGGAGGGTAGCTGTTTCCGCTAAAGTGAAACTGAAACCTAAGTCAGCGCTGGGTCTGTTGTTCTCTGGAAACTGCAACAGATGTTCTGGTAGAGTTGCTAAGAGAGACGACAGAAACTGGGCGGGGAAATACTATAAATATTGCGTGTACACTTCCTGGTCTGCACATCATACCAGATGACTGTTACAGCCGGAGATAAACAATTCTGCCATTGCTGTTGCTTATTTTTGCTTTATGGAGATAGCTTTGGACACATCTTTGTTATAATGAAGGTAAGCAGAGATGTATATATGTATCATATTTTATTGATAGGTGGGGTAGTAAACATGGATGCACTTCTTCAGCTGTTGTGTCTTGCTGAAATATGTATTACTTTGTACAGAGCTGTGTGGACACTTCTGGTCAAATAACATCTTGTTGATTTTTAACTGAGGTAAACACATCCTCTATACAGAACATCAAATTTCATTTGGTGAATTTAACATGCTAGCAATATTATTATTATTATTATTATTATTATTATTATTATTATTATTATTATTATTATTATTATTATCATTATTATTATATGTAAATATTCTGTATTTTATTCAGTATGTTAAATGCAGGAAATGCTCTATAAAATAAATACAATATTTCACAAACTTCTGTAACTACATATAAAAATTCAGTATTGATTGTCTTGCAGGAAATGTAATGTTGGTTAGAAAATGGCTGTTACAAAACTCTTTTAATGACAAATGTTGGTAACTTAATGGATGACAGCATGCATACATCACATACATCATCACAAAAAAGGCATACTACTGTATTAAATACTGCATTCTACACTAGTGTATATTTTAGAGTATGTTGCACACTATTTCCTGTAGTGTCACTCAGTTACATGACTAGTTACCTACAATAACTGACTCTGGTAACCAGAGGGAGATTTTAAATGGTGAAAATGTTTTACATTTCAACTGTTAAAAGACACAAATGGTGCAAAGAGGTGGAGAGGGTTTGGTATTCAGTTTCACATATCGTATCACATTCAAATGTAATATTTAGCATATAATAAATTATGGATAATATTAAATAATAGTATACATATTAATATTAAATATATATCAAGTTTTATACCATCACATGTATTTCAGGAAATAACTAAATTTCCTCCACACTGCTGAAGACAATTTAAACAATACTACTTCTGCTACCACTACTTCTACTACTACTACTACTACTACTACTACTACTACTAATAATAATAATAATAATAATAATAATAATAATAATAATAATTATAGTAGTAGTAGTGGTGGTGGTGGTGATGGTGGTGGTAGTAGTGGTGGTGGTGGTGGTAGTAGTAGTAGTAACAATAGAAGAAGTACTGGTCGTAGTAGGATTGTTCAAGCTGTCTTCACCAGTGTGGTTGAAATTTAGCTCAGTGAAAACTGAAATGAAGACCACGAGACAGAACTTGTCTTTTGTAGGTTTATTTATTTCAAAAAAGGTTTGTCACAAAACAGAGTGAAGCAATCTGCCAAACGAGTAACAAATCTTCAGTGTAACTACGACATATTTATAGGTCATATTAGGAAGAGAACAGGGCTTCTTGGAACTGTTCAAACAGTAGGAAATAACATCTATGAGGAACAAAACACGGAACTTGATTGTTCAATGTAGAGCTCAAGCATCAAAACATCAGGTCAGTAGGGTGTCAGTTCTGTGTACATGGGGTTAATTAGATGTTAATGCTGACCTATATATTAAAGGAGTTCATCTTTAGGACATCTTCAGTACATTCCAAAGAGGAAGAGACCCATGTACAATACATGAAGGGTTTGATATATGTATTCTATCAAATGTGTGATATATGAGATTTACCTTCAGTCTCTACCACAGAAAATGTGTTTCTAAGATGTGCCACCACTCTCACTGTATTTATGTTTATGTTCTGGGTCACTGGTGGATTTTGAGTGTGTGTGTCTTTGTGTTCACTGTATCTGACAGGGGTGCAGATATAATTATTACTTTCCATGTTATTGTCTATCTTATAGTTACAGTGGGCTAGATAGTTTGCTAAACCCATGCTAAGTATGTTAATGTTAGTAGCTAATTAGTTAAACACAGTTACCGTAATTCACATTGGATAGAAATAAAATAAACATAAAGTGCTTTAATGAAAAAAACATTACTTGGTGATTCAATAAGGCAGTTGTAAGACATTATATGATACCTCCAGCCACAGACTGTGGATAGTTGCCCACTTTCATGGAGACAGACTGAATGGACACCCATCAAGCCCTATTTAATTTTTTTTTCTATGTAATAATGAAGATTTTTCATCAGTAATATAAGTATTTGCTTGACTGGCGATATGATTTGGGGTCCTAATAGATTAAAATCAGTATGGTATTCTTAATTTATGGTATTAAGCTGGCAAAGACCTTGAAATCAAGTCAAATTAGAGGCTTTCACCCAAAAAGGGGCAGGAATTTCCCCAAATTAGCCAGATCCACTGTTCTCATCAATAATGCAAAATCATAAGAAGGAATAGGTACAGTACCAGTCAAATGTTCTGACACTGTTATTTGTTCTGATTCTATTCAAATGTTCTGAATGTGTTAGATTGTAGATTAATACTATAGTCATCCAAACTATGAAGAAATACATATGGAAGTATTAAGCAAACAAAAAATGTTAAACAAACCAGAATTAGTTTTATACTTTAGATTCTTCAAAGTAGGAACCTCTTTCTTAGATGACAGCTTTCTTAGCATTTTCTCAGTCAGCTTTATGAGGTAGTCACCTGCTTAACAGCTAACAGCTGTGTCTTGTCAAGAGTTAATAACTTGCATTTCTTTCTTTCTTAATGTGTTTGAGACCATCAGTTATGTGTCTACTTTGAAGAATCTAAAATCTAAAACATATTTTGGTTTGTTTAACACTTTTTAACAAGTTTACTACATGATTCTGTATTTACTCTGTATTAGTGACAACACTATAGTTAAAATGTTGGACTGTATAGCAGTTATTTTATAAAGAATGTAACTTAATATTACATGTTTGGATTATTTTTTATTATTTTTCAGTTTAATTGATTAATTTGTGAAAGTTTTTATTACATAGAAAAACAGGCAGACTTTCACATGTTTAATGACATTGTTTTATGTCTTGTTTTATAGGTAAATTACCTCTAATAAGACCATGACAGGAAATTGTAACATAAACAAATTTCAACAGACATTTGATTTGTGTGTAGTATGTCAGCAGTGCTGTAGAAAAAATGCTGAGATTTCATATGATCTTGTGAACCAGGCCCACAAGTGCTTAAGAAATATTCTGCTGGTCAGAAAAAAGGGCAGTAAGAACCAATGGAGGCCAGTGGCCCAACAGCCAAAATTTCCACAGCCATCAAGATATGAAGTTTGCTGGTACTTTAGAGAAGACAAAGGATGTACAAAACATGGACATAAGTGTTCATATGCCAGAAGCATAGAGGAAGCAGCAGTGTGGAACTTTTTGAAGAAAGAATGCCTTAAGTTATCTAAGCTGATCAATCTGTCCCCCAGTGGCTCTGCATACCCAACATATCAGAAAAACCTGACATCATCATCATCATCATCATCAGGATGCATTGGGACAGTACAGGGAATCCTTTCAAACTTCCAGGGAACATTTGTAGAAGTCTGCAAGATCTGCTTCCATGGCAATCCTCAAAAAATTTCAAGGCAGCGAGACACACATTGTGCTTCTGGACATCACTGGAAGCCTATTCTGGTCTTCTGCCAAAAGGGTGAACTTAAAAGGGTGGTCTACGATGAGATCAGACCCCTACCAAAGCGTAATGTCCAGCAGTGGAAGTACTGTAAGTACGTAGAGAAGGGAGAACCATGCTGGCATGGAGCTCATCGCTGCTGGTTTGCCCATAGTGGTATAGAGAAGACTGTGTGGGAGACAGAGAGCAGAGAAGGCCTAGATCGTTCACATCTTCTCCAGGCTTCCCAGAGAAGGCAGTCTCAGAGTTCTGCAGCCAGCTCACGTACATCGTCACTAGAGCGAGAAGGGCAGCAATACTGTCATGTTTGTAAACACCAGTTCCCAACAGAAGAGGAATATAAGAATCACTGTTTTACTGCGAAACACAGAACACTGATTTTTGAAGACACACCATTTGAATGGAAATACCGTGACCCACCAATGACAAGCAAAATCTTTAAACTGTGTGAAAGGTAGGAATCAACACTCATCCATTAGGTTGTCATTGTGTAAGCTCAGTGTTCATATGAGGTAACTTAAAACATGTTGTAAACTGTGTCATACTTTTCACACAGAAAAGCCACTTGTGAATATGGAGCAAACTGCATGGATGCACACAGTATGGAGGAACTCCGGGAATGGCAGTATAGACACAAGGCCACACGGAAGAAAACACGGGCAGCAGAGAAGCAGGGTCTTTTATCTTACCAGGACGCTCTACTAGAAGAATATAGGCAAAACAAAAACAAAGAAATGATTGTACGTGTGCTCTGTAGTAGTGATTCTTTCTTGTTTTTCAGTTCAAGGATCATATGTGACCCCGCCAGGGAAAACCAGGCCAAAGTCACTGGGCAACTTATTGAGATATTGAATTTTGAAAAAAAAGAATGACTTTGACCTGGTTTTCCCTGGCGGGGTCACATATTTGTATTTTTGTTCAAACAGGACTTTACTTGTATTTCCTTGAACAGTACAACACAGATTAAACAATTCTTTGCTTCAACATACCTATTTCAACATATAAAAGGAGTTCTGATGGGGGGAAGAGTTGAAATGTGCAAAGAACAACTGCAACATCTAGAACATTAGACGAATGTTTCACCCAAAAATTATATGTACATATCCATTGACACCAGATGTGTGTTTGTTGTTATAATTTGGCTTCTTTAATTTAGAGCATAAACTTAATTGTCACCTAAATATTTCAGTCATTTCAGTGAAAATACATTACCAAAGTTTCTGTCCAGAGCTTAATTAAGGTCTCACAGATACGTTTATGTTTTTGGGTTTTTGGCAATCATGAAATGCGCTTTCTTCATAAGGTGTCTGGGCTCTCCCTTAGAGATAGGGTGAAGAGTTCTGACATCTGGCAAAGTAGAGCCACTGCTCCTCCATATCTACACAGTAAATCTGCCAGTGTTAAATCAACACTATTAGAGTTAAATTAACACTGAGAGTGTTGCATTTTTACACCCTCAGTGTTAATTTAACTCTAATAGTGTTGATTTAACACTGGCAGATTTACTGTGTAGAGGAGCCAGTTGAAGTGGTTCAAGCACCTGGTAAGGATGCCTCCTGGAAGTCTTCCAGGTGAAGTGTTCTGGGCATGTCAAGCGGGGAGGAGACCCCAGGGAAGACCTAGGACACGCTGGAGAGATTATATCTCTCAGCTGGCCTGTGAACACCTTGGAATCCACCCATATGAGGTAGAAGAGATGGCTGGGGAGAGAGACGCTTGGTCTACTTTGCTTGGGTTGTTACCCCCGCGATCCGGACACGGAGAAGCGGAAGATGAATGGATAAATCAACATATCTTCTCAGCTGTGATCAGCCAATTCAGATAACAGCAGGGCTGGTACATGACTTATCTTGGATCAAATTTATCTGTATTGATGACAGCCACTGTCACTGAAACTTATTCTAGATGAGCACTTACTGTTGTTGTCTAGGATAGTGGCAACAACATTCAGCTACACGGCTTTTCTTAAAGACTTAAAGTTCACAGTAAGTCAAAGACTTACACAGTAAGTACTATGTTCTAAACCACACATATTTATGATACCTTAGTTAGGATCTATCCCATATCATAGCTAATCAACTGCATCTGAAGTGTTTGTGTAAATTGTGTAAGTGTGATTTTCAAGCGAAGTAATCTTTTCAGAGTACTGTGTTGGAGTTGGACTGGGGTTGGCTGCTTAGAATGAACCAATTTATTCTATTTCTTGTTTTTGAGCCATGATTCAAACTGGTGAACTGACAATTTATCTGACACATTTTCACCTCTGTGCTTATAGATGACAGAGACACTCCCAGGGGTATCTGTTAACTGTGACTCTGATCTCATCATCTTTGTAAAAAAAGTGAAAATACAACACAGATGGAAATTTACTATCACATCAAAGGTTTGCTGTTTTACTTTATAAATATTTTTATAAGAATTAATTTGTGTATGTTTATCATTCCTTATTGTATTTAATGCTTTATATGTATTAACTGTCATAAACATTGAAATTGGCAGTACTACAGTTTTTTCATGCAATTTTCTCCAAAAGTTAAAAATGTGATGCTATTTTATGTGGATTCCAGGTAACTTTGGATGTGGTTGCTTTAATGAGGCAGGACAAAGGGGCAACATTTGCTCTTGGTGAGGATAGCAGTGAAGAACGTTCATACTCCAGTGGCATATGGTTTGAAACCCATAAAAGGTCCAAAAATCAAAAAGGTGAGGTGTTCATCCTGTTAAATTTGTCATTACCAGCACATCTACAGTGAAACAAATCATGTGGTACATTAGAATGATCTATGCACAGGACACCCTAATAATTAAAACCTTGTACTTTTTTTCTAGTGTATGAAATTATAGTGTCCTTCACATCTGACAGCACAGGTGTCTATGAGCAATGGCTTGTGTTTGACTTCGATATGAGGCCAGTTCTCCTGCAGAAACTCAAAGCCATAGTAGGAGAGCAGCTGTTTCAAGACACTGAAAGAACTCAACCAAGTTTTGATTCAATGAGTGGTACACTGGAAGCAGAATATAGTGAGCAGATCTGGGAAGAGGGGACTGTAGAAATTGTTCCATATCGTAGGAGGACAGAGACAGAACAGGAACTTCTGAAAAGCTACAAGCAGACCAAGAGATACCTGAGCACAGAAGTCACAGGATATGGGTCAATCAGCCACCACAATTACAAACAGAAAATGCACAGCTTTCTCTACCAAGAAGAAATGGCAGAAGACAAACTGGTTAGGAGGTAACGTTTCACATGCATATACATGCTACACCACTATACTCTTCAGAACTACTAGAGCTTTTGTTAAATAAAACACAACATATTGTAGATAGAGATGGGAAAGTGTATATATATATATAAATCTTTTACCCAATTTTCTCCCTTTCCCAATGTGGTAGTTGCCAATTAACCCAGCCCATTAGTGGCTCTCCCTATCACTTTGCACTGTCCCTGACTGGGAGGGTGAAGACATGCACATGCCTCCTCCGTTGCGTGCGATACAGCCACCGTCTCTTTTTGAACTACTGCTTGATACACCGTCCCTGGAGAGCCAACGCGCTTGGAGGAAAGTGCAGGGTCTTCAGTTTCTAATGGACCAATCAGTAGACGCCCGAACAAGTGGACAATGCAATGTGTGAGTGATAGGGAGAGAGAGAGCACCATCTAACCGCCCAGAGAGAGCACTGCCAATTTTGTTCTCTGTGGGCCCCGGCTGTTGACGGCAAACAGCATGACTGGGATTCGAACTCACAATCCTCTGGTCATAGTGTCAGCCACTCGGGGCCCAGAAATTAATACTCTAACTGGAAACATGCAAAGAAAAAATATTTGCAGTTGCAGCATTGCAGTTTTGGCAGTTTCTTTCAATGGGATTTAGGTTAGGAGACTGGAATGACCATTGTAAAAACATATTTGATCTGTTAATAATGGAAACATTTTGGAGTGGATTTCATTTTGCTTGCATTAATACATTAACTGAGCCTTATCCTCCTGGGTAAGATTAATACATTTCTCCTGGTATTTAATGAACCTACAATCATACAAACCATTCTGGGGCCTTTGACTCTGTATTGGGGCCCTCTACTACAAGCCCCCCCCACACACACCTTCACATCACAAAAGAAGTTCATTTCTAAGGAAAATGTTGTATATAGAACATTTAACATTGTACACAAAATTAAACAAACTAGCATAATAATTACAAACTTTAAGTTAAAATAAATATAAAATAAAATATTGTTGCCTCAGCTCCAGTTCCAAAATATTTGACACTGTGTAAAATGTAAACAAATGTAAATGTAAATTGCAAATCTCAAAGACTCACATTTAACTGATAAAAACTGTTAACTGTAACTGATCAAAAGTGAGGCATTTTACCATTTCTTGAAAAACAGTCATTTAGATCTTGATGACAGCAACACATCTAAAAAAAAGTTGGAACAGAGTCATGTCTACCATGATGTAGCATCCCCTCATCTTTTAACAACAATTTGTAAATGTCTGGAAAGTGAGGAGACCAGTTGTTGGCCCTTTTGGGAGAGTAATGTCCCATTTTTGTCTGATGTAGCATTCTAGCTGATTAAATATTTTACACAGTGTCCCAACTTTTTTTGAAAATTGAGGTTGTACATCTGTGACAAATATAAGTAATAAAAGTGACATTAGATCCAATCATGGGTTGAAGTGGGATTTAGGTTATGACAAGTTATGGGGCAGCCATGGCCTGGTGGTTAAGGATCTGGTCTTGTAACCGGAAGGTTGCCAGTTTGATCCCCAGGCAGATCATGACTGAAGTGTCATTGTGCAAGACACCTAACCCCAACTATAGTTGCTCTGGATAAGAGTGTCTGCTAAATGTCTCAAATGTAAAGAAAAGAGTTTTGGCTTCCAACAGTGTATAACATTATTATATATACACCAGTGTATAATATCTTGGTTTCATTACAAACTTATTGAATATATAGAATTGTATAGAATTTGTAAGTTTGAAAATCCATTAATACAGAAAACCCTCTTCAGTTTAAATGGAAAAGCCTGTTTGCCTATAAATTTGGAAAGAATGCTGTATTTTGTAATGGAATTATATTTAATATAGTTTTTTATGTTTATTCCAAAACAAATATGTAGGCTGAACCTTCGCGGGACTGTGTCTCTTCAAAACTGCTTGTATGAACCTTGGTTTGGAACTAAATATGCCATCTCAAGAGAATTGTTTGGCAGTGTGTCTGTTGCTCACTCCCTTACTCCTGATACACCAGAGGGCTACATGTTGAAGAGACATATTCAGTCAGTCCTTGTAGGCCTGCCAAAATCAGAATATGGCCTTCAACGTGTTTATGAGGCTATGGTTCTTAAAGATACTATTGGTGAGACAGAAGTGCATTTACATCTCACAGAGAAATGCTGTACTGAACTGAATCTTCAGAGTGATCAGGCAGTTGAGATGGAGATCCAGTTCCAGTTGGACCGTATATGGTTCTGCCAAATGCACAAGGCTATTGACAACTTGCCAAATCTTAGGAGGGTCTTACCTGACTTGACGGACAACACAGTTCCTGCTGTAATTAAATCAAGCCCCGGTGAACTGAATGAAAAACAACAAGCTGCCATGGACTTTATTCTGGGAGCACCTGAACACCGTAGTGTGGCACCACTGCTCATATATGGGCCTTTTGGCACTGGGAAAACATTCACTCTTGCAAAGATTACACTGGCACTTGCACAGAAGCCACAAAACCGAATCTTGATCTGCACACACACAAACAGGTAAATCTAAGCTTTGTTAAGGAATTGTTTTGCTTGAGTTTTCTTCCAGAATTTTCAAACATAAATAATAAAAAATATTTAATTGCCTGATTTGATAAATACAATTTTGTTCTCTTTCTTGTAGCTCTGCTGATCTTTATGTGAAAGATCATTTCCACAGCAGTGTAACATCTGCAAAGCATTCAGTCAGACCTTTAAGAATAAAGGCAAAGGAAATTTTTCTCAGAACTACTGATCCCATCACTCTACAATACTGCCATTTATCCAAAGATGGCTTCTATTTTGAGTTCCCAGACAGAGAAACAGTGGATGCAACAAGGATTATTATAACAACGGCTACACTGGCGCGATGCTTCCATGACATGAAGCTTCCATCTGACTACTTCAGTCACATCTTCATTGATGAAGCCTCTCAGATGCTTGAGAGTGAGGCACTCATGGCTCTCGGCTTGGCAGGAGAAAAAACTCAAGTCGTTTTAGCTGGGGACCACATGCAGATGGGACCCAAACTTTTCTCTGTGGAAGAGGACAAGCGCTCAGACCACACTTTGTTAAATCGTCTCTTTCATTACTACCAGGCAGAGAACACCACCACTGCTAAAAAAAGCAGAATCATTTTCAATGAAAACTACCGTTCCACAAAAGAAATTGTGGACTTTGTGTCGACCCACTTTTATGTTGGAAAGAGGGATGTGATTAAAGCCAAAGGAAATGTACCTCCTCATCCCAACCAATATGCTGTACACTTCTATCATGTCAGAGGAGAATGCCATTTGGATAAATTGTCCTTGACTTGGTTCAATCCAGCAGAAATTCAAAGTGTTGTTGAAGTTGTCCATGACGTTTTGACTGAATGGCCTGAAGAGTGGCTAGAACAAGATCCATCATCCATCTGTGTCCTTTCTCAGGGTAGTCAGGTAATACATTTGAAAATTATTCTCCTTTACAAGAAGCAAAAATGTTGATATCATAAACTTTATAATGGAGTATCAATATTACCTCTTTTGACTGCAGGTGTTTGAAATAAGAAAAAGACTGAAACTCTGCCGTCTGCATGCTGTCACTGTGGAAAATGCAGAAAATGTGCAAGGTACAGATAAATACATTGTTTGCTTTTAGTTTGATAAAATGATCCTGTTCATAATTCTTGAATGTGTTCATTAATTCTTGAATATATACCTTGTTCACAGGAAAGCAATTCAGAGTAATTATAATAACCACTGTGCACACCAAGGAGAGCTTGAAGGTGACTGAGCAGACATATCTTGAATTTTTCAATGATATGCGTCTGCTGAACACAGCCATGACCCGAGCTCAGTCCCAGGTAATTGTAATTGGAGATGCCACTGCCCTTTGTTGTTCCCATTTTGGGAAGTGCTGGAGACTTTGGACATCCTACGTAAAGCACTGCATGAACAACGGAAGTGTGTATCCTCTGGATTTCACTTTAAATTGTCTGAATAAAGAACTTCTGGAGATCTCAAATATGGTCAAAACTGAGGAAGATGAAAGCAGTGATGACGAGTCAGTCACATCAGAGATACCAGACATGACTGAGGACCCCATACTGAAGGAGCTTCTTGATGAAGGCAATAATTTGAAGATAAAATTAACAGAAGATGGCTTGTTTCCTGTTATTTATGACAATCTTAACAACAACCTGGTGAGAGAAAGTGAACATTGCAGCCTCCACACAGATGTTGAGGACTCTACCACCTCTGTCACCTACAAATGTGAGTTAGTTTTGGAAAGGCATGACTCAGGCTATGCCAAGCCTCTGAATGAGCCCACATTGCGTATAGACATAAAAGGGAGGAGAAATTTGGGCCGATCATTCTCTGGGGATTTGGTAGAAGTGCAGATTTTGACTTCTGAAACAGTCCCTCCAAAGGGAAAAGTGATCCAAGTGCTTGAACATGCAGCAGTTCTAAAAGAGTTTATCTGCACAATTGATAACAATGATGATCAAGTGATGACACCAATTAACATATGCATACCTAAATTATTCACACCATTTTGGAAGGACAAACCAAACCACATTGCCATAAGAAATCTTGAGAAACGGACTGTGGAGAGATTCATGAAGATTAATGAGGAAGCCCGCAGGAACAATCTTTTTCTTGTCAAATTCTTAACATGGCGTAACGGTTTCAAGTATCCATTAGGAATTGTTGTAAAAGTACTTCCAAGAGTTACTTCACTGGAGGGTGGTTTGGAGGTCCTGCACAAAGAATACCAACTGAAAAGAACTGTTCCTGTGCCTGTTGAGAATGAAATGAAGAAGTTGAAAGGAATTCCTCTACTTACCAATGACCGTAAAGATTTTCGTCAGCTGCTGACATTCACTATTGATGCTTCATATTCACAAGACCTTGATGATGCCATCAGTGTGAGAGATATGGGTCAGCGCTATGAAGTAGGGATTCACATTGCTGATGTTGCAAGCTTTGTAGCTAAAGATAGCAAGTTAGACAAATATGCAAGACAGCACGGAACTACATTCTATGTTGCAGAAGGTGAGCCTGCACATATGTTCCCTGAAAAGCTGAGTACTAATGACTTCAGTTTACTCCCTAACTGTGAGCGACGTTGCATTTCACTGATGACTGAAGTTGACAAGGAGACACACAGCATACTAAAGAGAACATTTTTCAAATCTGTGATTTGCTCCAAAAGGAGACTGTCATATGAAGAAGTTGAGGAGATTTTAAGGTCCTCAGGCAATGTGCATAACTTTGACACCTTGGAGGGATGTGTTGCAATAGCTTGCTGCTTTGCTGAGGTCCACAGGAAAGATAGAAAACAAGACAACTGGGCCTATAGCTCACCTGATGAGGACAGAGTTGTTGGAAGAAGACGGTCTAATAGATTGGTGGAGGAGCTGATGATCATGTACAACCACACTGTTGCTGACCAGCTGCTGTCTGTCAGTAACACACAGAGTCTAACTCCCCTTAGATGTCAGGACAGACCAAATCGGGAGCAGCTTCATAACTTTCTTGACAGAAATGCCTCTATGCTTCCAATGTCCATCCATTTGGCATCTCAACTTGCTCACGCAACAGCAGCTGATGAACTGACTAAGAGTGTGATTCCACAAACTGGTGTTGCTAAACAGAAGACTATTAATTCTGAATCGTTTCCCATACTGATGTCAGTCTTGAAGAGTCTTAAGAATGCGGCACAGGACAAAGACATCTATAGAATAGTTGATCTCATTACAACTGATGATATTCATCCCTGCCTTCTTCCTCTTGTGATTAACTTGAGGAGGCTCATTTACAAATCACATACACTGCGTGCCAACTCAACACACCTCTCACGAATTGGCCACTATGATTTGGAGCTGGACAGCTACACCTGGGCTTCTTCCCCAATCCGACGCTATGTAGACGTCATTGTGCAGCGACTTCTCCACTCATTTCTTGACAGCACCAAAGTTGAGTACACCTCGCCTGAAGTTGATCTGTGCTGTATTGAATTTTCCCGAAAAACCAGCAATCAGTCTTCATGCCAGAAGAAATCAAATGCATTGAGTCTTGCTTCAAAGCTGTCCACTCAAAATGCACGAAAAGTGGCTTACATTGTTGAAGTTAACACTGCTGCGAAGAACTTCAGGATAAGCTTTCCACTGAACAGAAGCTCTCTTCCAGAAACAGTTGGCATAATGTACAGAGACCTACAGTTAGTGGATCAACCGATGTATGACAGAGAAAATGACTGTATAGTTCTAAGGTGGATGCGAAGGGTATATTCTTTTTCTAGTCCCAGCATCCATACTAAGCTTAAACAGCAAGAAACAAATTCTGTCATAACACATGTGCCCGCCACATCTTGGAAAGACCTGGTAGCAGGTATCAGAGAGGAAAATTGGAACCTTGTGTTGCAGAAAATTGAACAAATACCTGTTCACAGAAGACAAAATAAACAAATGCCTGTAATATCCTCAAAGATGCAGATGTCCACCCAGAAAGAAGAGCATTACATTGAATTGACATTGAAGCTGAAGCAAGGACATGACATTGAAGTGCAGCTGGGCACAGATATAGTTCGTGGACTTATGGTACCAGCAATTCAACTGCTGATTGTAAACCCAAAATTTGAGGTCTGTTTGGAACACACAAAAAATCCAATCTTGTGTTTTTCAAAATATGCACTTAGCTCCTCAAAACCATCATACGGTACATACATGGAATACCAGAAGATATGGAAACCTTTGTGTGAAATGGAGTCAGCTTGTAGCGCTGTTGCTGAAAATGAGAGCATTGTCATTGAAGATGTAGCACTGAAATGGAAAAACTCACTAGACCAAAAGAACCTTAAAGGATTCTTTCACCTGCCTCTTGAAAAGAAAGCTCAGTGGGCTATTGATGGAAACTTGAGAAACTGTTTTTTATGCATTCGGTTGAGAATCCAGCAGAAGGATCTAAGTTCAATTCTGGAAGACTCTCTCACAGATGCTGAAGATGTGGATCTCATGGACATTCCTGGTCTTACTTGGATAGCCCATGGTGTAGTCACCAAAGTCTCAGGGGAAGAAGAATCAAAAAAGTTGTCATATATTGTGATCAATTTCCGGGTCAACCAAATGCCCATGAAAAAAATTCCAGATGCTATCTGGCACAGTGCGAACTTCACAGTGGAGCTGATACCAAAGCTTCTGCCAGATGTGTAAGTATTGTTACACAGCCGTGATAACAGTAACTGTGCAAGAAAAAAATTGTAATGTTTCATTTATTTGCTAATGTCCTTCTCAGACGCAAAGAGAATGCCATTGACAATCTAACAACAGCTAACCAGCTTGTGAAGGCCATTGCCACTGGTAAAAACACACAAGAAAACAGTAAGACACTTCTACTTTTATACAGATTAACTTTTGCTATTAAAATAGAGAATTAGAAGAAATGGTTTGTGTTGAAAATATAATTTGTCTCTATATCTTCCCATAGAAACAAAGCTCCATACATGTAATCAATCCAGATTTGAGATTGAGAATCACCGCACTTTGGGGTTTCCTGAGTTGAATAACAGTCAGTGCAAAGCTATAAGAGAAGCACTGAAAAATCAGTTCACTCTTATCCAAGGACCACCAGGTTAGTGACAGAATAGCAGCACTTTACAAGACATAAAACAAAATATATTATCACTTAAACTATTTATAATTAGCTTGGCTTTACACAATGTTCACTCTGTGTTATAGGGACTGGAAAAACAGTAGTTGGTGTCCATATTGTGTATTGGTTCTTCAAGGAAAACCAAAAACTACCTTGTGTTCAAAAAGTTGAGAATGAAGACCCAAAGAAGAGATGCATTTTGTACTGTGGTCCATCAAATAAATCTGTTGATGTGGTAGCAGGTATTTTATTACTATACTTTTCATTATTGTAGTTTATTTTTTATTAATGAACATGTTTTATATTAATTTTATATTTATTAATGAATGTATTTATTATCATATTTTCTCAATATCATTCAGCTTTTAAAACTATTAAGCAAGTTAGTTAGCTGTATAAGTATGTGCTTATTATCTCTAGTTTATGAAGTAGTCTTACAGAAAACATTACTGTTGCAGGTCAGCTCCTAAAACTTCGACGGAAATTAAAACCATTGAGGGTCTACAGTGATCAGATGGAGATTATGGAGTATCCTTACCCAGGCAGCAATCTGAGGCTCTCCCGTCATTGTCAGAGGGTGGAAAAACCCAATACAGACCTCAGGTACCACTACACACAGTATATTTGACATTATCAATACTATGCACAGATGTAATATAATAGTACTTATAATATCATATTATGCATAATATCATATATCATACACTGCAGTGTTCAATGTAAACTAATGAAAGTGCTATTTTTAGGTCCATTACGTTGCATCATAGAATTCGTATGGAAACTAACCCATTCTCAGCTCAGATCAGGGCATTTGATATGAAAATCCTAAGGGATCAATACCTCACTGAGGAGGAAATTGAAAGGTAACTAAGAAAACTAAGAAAACATAATAATAAACTGAACATTAAGTTCATATTAGCTTTTACCAGCTTCTGGGATGTTATATTTTCTCCAGAATTGATGCATCATCTTCTCAAATTGAATTGTAGACACTAAAATGGCATCTCTTATATTATAACAGTTACAAGGACTGCCTGAAGAAGGCTCGAAAGCATGAACTGTTGCAGCATGACATCATCCTCTGCACTTGTACTGCTGCCTCCCATCCACTACTGGCCCATGTCCTCAACTTTCAGCAGATCATCATTGATGAGTGTGCCATGGCAACAGAACCTGAAGCCTTCATCCCCCTGGTCACCCACAAACCTAAACAGGTAGCTTTTAGTATCCAATTTTTAATTATCCAGTAATTAAATTCAGCAATATGTAAAACGGTATATCTGGAACAAGTTTTGTAATTGTTCAGAAAGTAAATCTAATCCATATTTGCTTGAATATCAAAATGAAATTACACAGTCATATCAGAACATTATGACCATCCTTGGTTAGTAATGAACTCAGCCTAGACGTCATAATTGCCATGTGACAAGGTTCACTGCGTGTATAAATACACAAGCACACCAGTCTGGTTTATTATTTTGGAAAACAATCTTATGAGCATGATAATAGGGTAACAGGTAAAACAGGAAAACGGCTCATTTCATTGAATGTTTTAGAGCCATTGTAGTAGATGTGCACCCACAACATAACAGTGGTGCCACATGAGTGCCAGAGCAAAACTCCAATAAGTGTTACTGAGCAATTGCTGTGCTTCAGTAGAAAAGTTCACCTCTATAATGAACACAGGAGAAAGTGTCAGGGGTCACCATTGAGTGGACATTATTACATCTGGGTTTGCAAGTCAGATGCATGGCTAAGGTGGTCATAATATTTTGATATGATTGTGTTTAAGTGCTAAGAACAAAAATAAGTCAAGAATGAGAATAAGTCAAACATATTACTTTAGGAATACAGTGGTAACCCTACTTACGAGTTTAATCCGTGCAGGAGCCAAGCTCGTTAGCTGGTTTGCTCGTTAGCTGGATGCATTTTCCCCATAAGAATACATTTAAAACTGATTAATCAGTGTCAGCCGGCCAATATACAGTATACTTTAATATGCTAAATAATGTGTTTATATGGGTTTTTTAAAACATAAACGTGACGACGACGACACTCGTGTAGGCTGGCGGCTAAGGAGGACAGAAGGACGGGCGTACGTGTATGGCATGGTTACACATCATATGAAAAGTAAAAGTAAAATTTATCTTGTTCATTACCTTTTCCTACCTTAGCGTCGCTTTCACTAGCACGTTCACTTTCACTGGACAGCGGTCAAAGGTAATGACTGACCTCTTCTTCTACGCTAGCATCTAGGGGATGCTACGACCGCAGCCCCCCTAGTGTTTGGCATACTTGAACAAATTTACACTAATCGTTACTTGGAATTTTACTCATTACCTGGAACAAAAATATTCCGAGATCTCGACTTGTTACCTGGAATACTCAGTAGGGATACTCATAAGTAGAGTTACCACTGTACATCAAAATGATAATTACATTACAGTTTCTTATATTAAAATAACATTTTTGAACATAATATTCTTTTGCATATCCACATTTGGTAAATACTTCAAGTACTGAAAAACTGTGTTTACTTGAATTTTTCAGATTGTTCTCCTGGGTGATCATAAGCAGTTGCAGCCTGTGGTCCATTTTGAGTTGTTGCAGAGACTGGGAATGGGGAAATCTCTGTTTGAGCGTTACATGAAGAAGGCACTGATGCTTGACACTCAGTACCGAATGGTAAGAGAAATGGATAATGCAGTGGTCTCTAAACTAATGCACACATCTTTTAGTCCATCCATTAATAGGAGTATAACTGACTGTACTTTCTCTGAATGTTTTAATTAATTGAGTTTGAGGGGAAAAAAACCCATTTGCATTCTATTGTGTGAGTTAACTATGACTAACAGTGGCAGAAATAAAAGAACGGACTACAAAATATGGATACATCTATCAATGTGTTTATATCCACTTTACATATCTGAACATTGTCAATTGTCATTGTCATTGACAGCTTGGTTTTATTTTTTTGGAAATGTAGAAATATGTGACCCCGCCAGGGAAAACCAGGTCAAAGTCATTCTTTTTTTTCAAAATTTGTTTTTTTCAAAACAACTTTTTTGTGACTTTAAGTTTTGTTTTTGATCAAAACGATAGATATCTGAGACTGTTATCATTCATTTACAGCAATAATACTGATTGGCTAAGTTTTGTCGCTAATGTGAGTGAAACGATATTGACACGATGTCTCAATAAGCTGCCCAGTGACTTTGGCCTGGTTTTCCCTGGTGCGGTCACATATAGTTGATGTTGTAGGAATATTAGACTAGAGTCAGATACATAATTCAAAAGGATTTTGCAGCTTTACTCTATGGTGCATGTCTTTTTCAGCAAGAAGACATCTGTGCATTTCCCTCTCAAGCATTTTATGAAGGAAGGTTGAAGACTGGAATACCAAAAAAAACAAGTATTTTCATGACCTGTTTTCAATATAAAACATCCATCATCTTTGGCCATGTTGAAGGAAAGGAGCTGACTCTAGTAGTCTCGACCGAACGAGGGAATGAAAACTCAAAGGCAAACGTAGAAGAGGCAGAAGAAGTGGTGAGAAATTAACTGTTAACTGAGCTTTGCATCTTCATCTTCAAAACTTTTATATACATTTTATTTTCATACTTAAATTACTCACTATAACACAGTTTCTTTACATCAGTTCAATTGTATGTTAATTGACTGCTGAGTAAGCCAATTCATAAAAAAACGAACTGTGGTTTAGGACTGAACATAAAGATATTTCTTTCTCAAGGCACACATTGCAAGGCGTCTGATTAAAGTTGGAATAAATGCAAATGAAATTGCTATCCTGACACCATACAATGCTCAGGTGGCGAAGATCAATGAGACATTACACAAATACAATGTTGGAAACATCACAGTAAACACCATCATGAAGAGTCAAGGTAATAATTTTTTACATTATTTTTCTTATATAATAATTTCTACTTCATTGGCTAAACAATATTATTATTATCAGTCATCATGTGAAAGTTTACCTTAATGTAGTATACTATGCAAAGATTTTGACAAAGTATTGTTTGTCAATTTTAAAGTAAAGGTGAAGATGAAAAGGCATTTAGTGCTACTTTGATAAGTAGCACCTTTTTTACAGATCTAATATCTAAACCATGTACTACAAACCGGATTCCAAAAAAGTTGGGACGCTAAACAAATTGTGAATAAAAACTGAATGCAATGATGTGGAGATGGCAAATGTCAATATTT
>BRDA01008977.1:31631-43279 GCA_036984385.1 Crenuchus spilurus
ACCACAGATTTTTACAGATTTCCTTTCCTTGATCAACTCTTCTCATTTAAACCAAAAAGACCAATTTTAGCATCATCTGACCACAAAACAAGGCTGCAATAGTCTTGAGCTTGTCCATGTGATGTTTAGCAAACTGCAGACAGGCAGCAATTTTCTGTTTGGGGAGCAAGGGTTTTCTCCTTGCAACCCTGCCATGCACACCATTGTTGTTCAGTGTACTCCTGAGTGTGGGCTCATGAACATTAACATTAGCCAATGTGAGAGAGGCCTATAGTTGCAGAAGTTACCCTGGGGTCCATTGTGACCTTGTCAACTATTACACACCTTGCTCTTGGAGGGATCTTTGTTGGTTGACCACTCCTGGGGAGGGTAACAATGGTCCTGAATTTCCCCTATTTGTACACAATTTGTCTGATTGTGGATTGGTGGAGTCCAAACTCTTTAGAGATGGTTTTGTAAAATTTTCCAGTATGATGCCCATCAACAACTTTTTTTTTTCACACCTGATTGTCATCTCATTGATTGAAAACACTTGATTCTAATTTCACCTTCAAATGAACTTCTAATCCTAGAGGTTCACATACCTTTGCCACTCACAAATGAATAAATGACCAGATATAATATTTTTGTCTCATTTGTTTAACTGTGTTATAATATTATCAAATATGTTTTCATATTTTCATAGGTAATAGGGATTTGCTACGCTGCTCTTCTCTGTGGAAAAAACTGCTGAATCACTACCAAGACAGAGGCTGTGTGATTGATCCTGCACGAGACATCCAAATCACATTTCAGTGAGTTTGAGTAACTTGAGTAACTTAAGACAGCCATTAAAAGACTGGTCTGAGCAACTACTGTATATTGGTGTATTAATGAATGTATATTTCTTCTTATTGTTTTTGTGATAAGTGACTGATTTTTATGTGAACGTGACAGTGATAATTTTATGTTTTTATTGTGTTTTGTTACATTCAGTTTGTATATTTTAATGATTGCCATGAAATCACTCTGTTGCACTTTTGTAAATTGATCTAGATTAGAACATCTGCTAAATGCCTCAAATGCAAATGTAAATGTAAATGTGACTTTGTACAATGTAATAAGATTTAAACGTTATGTGATCTTTATTAAGTGTATTAAATACTTGATGAATTTTGCTTGTGTCCCTTAATACAAGTGGAAAGATGGGCAAATATTTTTATTTGAAAAACTTTAAAATTTAACATCCCTTTAGTTACATTTTTCTTTATTGTTGAGACTTTTTCTGTCTTTTGTAAAATATGTGTATTTATATATCTGAACATCGACTGCCAGGATGATATAGATGTAAAAGTCTATTTTCAGGGCTTTATGAAACAGCACCATCTGTTGGACTCCAAAGCCGTTACTCTCACTATGTTCTACTAACATTCTTGTGCTTACCTAAACTCTCAGATATACCTCTGCATATTACATGCACTACCTTCAGTACCTTACACTAGGTCTTCAGTACCCTTAATCAGTGAACATAACTGTAATAGATTATATTATGATACATTTATTTGACTCCAGTCACCCTGTCCTGACTCCAGACTTTTACAAAAGTTACAAATCTGCTGTTATCTCCTGGAAAGGTGAATGTAGTGAACCTTTAAGGTGCACAATTGCACATTAAAGATCATATTGTATATATAAGGGTACATTTACATTGTTCATAAACACAAATATACCTGTGCAGTACCTTATTGACAGCACAGCAGAAAAAGTGTCTCCCTGCCTACAGCATTCTTATTCAACAGAGACTTGTGCTACCCATAAGTGACACAGCAGGGCAGCATGGAGTGGTATATCACACCTTATCTACCAAATAACTGATATCAGTCAAAATAAGGCATAACCAAAGCTCAGAGTGTCCTGCACAATCCGAGTGAACTGTTACTTATTACATTATGTAGCAGAATATATGGAGATATGTAAATTATAAATGTGTAAATTGAAAATGAAAAAATATTTAGGCTGCAAAACCTTATATGTTCTAATTGTTTATATTCTGAGAATTCATAATATATTTAGAAATAAGTTTAAGAATTGTCTATACACTTACATAGAATCTTTAGGCTTATAAAACTAACAAATATATCTTAATAATCTTCTATTTGCAGTGTAGTGTATTTTTATCATTTATTAAGAATCTGTATCATGTTGATAAAACTACGTTAAATTTTTGTTCCAACATTTCAGTGTGCAAGAACACACACACTGGATGTGGGGATGGGAAGTCATTACAGATGACAGTTTGGGTGGGTTTGAGAGAGACTCTGAAGAAAGCTGTGGTTTTGCTGGAGAGATTGCCATGACAAGAGAGGAGAGAAAGAATATGGGTGAGTGAAAGAGGAATAAGAAAAGGGGTTGCCAAAAAATTAAAGGACAAAAAAAAAATATATAAAATCAAAGACTCAATGAGGGCAGCAATGATGCTGACATGCAGTCTAAAAGCTGTCATTTTCTGGCACATACTAATTAATATTGAGCTGTTTTCTTTTTAAATGAATTTGTTGCTACTCACTATTATGTCAATACTATATTCTCACTATGCTAATGACATAGTAAGTGTATGAAAGTATTTTTGCAATTAAGATACAATATTTGTTGAACACAAATGAATTGAGTTGAATATAATGAATTGTTGAATTTTATTTTAATATGGGATGATTTAATATTATACAGGACAGTAGATTAGAACAGCGGGGCAGTCTAATGGGATGCATACTGCTAAGAGTGTTGCTGGCATTTTGCCTGTGTGTGTGTGTGTGTGTGTGTGTGTGTGTGTGTGTGTGTGTGTGTGTGTGTGTGTGTGTGTGTGTGTGTGTGTGTGTGTGTGTGCGTGCGCGCGTGCAGACTCATTAGGGCAGGGGGAGATCTGCGCTGCAGTGGGTTGCCTCCACTCAGCCACAGCCTTCTTTGATGAGGCTCAATCCACAGGCTCAATCAGTCCCACATGAGACAGAGAGAGAGAGATGGAGCAGACAGAAGACTGGGGGAGGGAATTCAACAGGGCGTTTGGTTCTTCTGATACACATTACTGTTGAAAAAATTGGAATCACTTTTTCTAAAGTGTGGTGTGTTTTCAATTTAAAAAATGTGTTGCAAAAAATATGTAAAATGACAACACATTGTATGTTATCCCGGTGCAACAGGTTTGAAATAATTAGGAAGCTATAAAACATTTTATATACATGTACAATAATTAAAAGAGCTGTAAATTATTCTAAAATGACTTAAGTTTTACTTAAGAATTAAGTTATAATAAAATAAATATCCAGAAAGTCTTATTTTTCATTGATTATCTATTCCTGATTCAGAAAACAGTGAATTCTTGAATATGAAAATAATAAATACTAAAAATCTAAAAATACATTTTGGGATTTATTGTGCATTATTTAAATCTGCATTATATTAGTTATTAGTTTTTACTGTATATAGGATAGTAAAATATTGTGTGATGCCAAACTTTTATACAAGAGTTGATATTTGTAATATTAGAAATAATTATAGAAGATATAAAGAAATAACATTTTTATTTTTAGGTTGTTGTTTTACAAAACATTGAGGCTCAAACATGGCAACTTTATATTTTGTATACAATTGTAAAGACTTCACTTTAAGGTACTTTAATATAATGGAATTTCATTCCAACTAATGTTAGACCATTTCTATTTGTTGAATCACACATTGTAGAGGCTACTTGCCATTTCACTCCCCCCACCCCAGCCCTCCAAAAAAAAAAAAAAACAGTTTATACAGAGCTCCTAAAGTTCTGCATGAATTCCACACTTGTTTTTTGGCTCTGTATGGCAGAGCCGCAATGGAGACAAAATTGGAGTCAAATCTGAACAAAGATAGAGAGAGTAAAAATAGAGTAAGGGTATCATCTCTCTCTCTCTCTCTCTCTCTCTCTCTCTCTCTCCTTGTTGGTTGGACAAAGAGAGACAGGCCACACACCACACTACTAAACTCTACAATAACACACCATCTTATTATTCAGAAGCTCTCCTTTGTAAATGCGATAATTATATGCTTCTCAAAATCCCCTTACAAGGAGGAAATATATCATAGTATTTTAACACTGAGTCACCCCTCTGCCCCTCTACACATGGCTTGCAATTTGGCCCTCACTGTCATGCAGTGAACTCACCTTATCACATAACTTCATTAATCACAGTCATACACATTTATACATGTGTACATATGTGCATGCATGTGTATGTGTGTGTGTGTGTGTCTGTGTGTATGCATATATGTGTGCGTTGGCATCAGTCATCACCATTGTACAGATGTGACCACAGCTCCCCCTCCTTTCACCACAACAAAGGCCAATTAAACAGCGCTGCCTCGCAGGCCAGGCAGCCGACCGCCGGCCGCACTTCCACAAACACGCAGATCAGTTTTAAAACCGAGGGGGGGAAGCAGTAAAGCGGAGCCTGGGCGAGGGGCCTCCGCTGATTCAAACCAGTCGCTTCCTTCACCCTGCAACTCCCTTACTTTTCAAATTAGTGCCACATTATGCCTGATTGTTTAGGAAGCACTTATTAACTTGCTAAATAACAGTTAGCTCTAAAAATCCATCAAATGATTATGGGTCACTGAATGAGGAACAGGAGCTACCGTGTTTGACTGTCAGCCGTGCACAAAGTAATACGTCCAGACTTCAGCATCAGAGCCCTAAGCTAAATTAGTTTGCTCATAGTTCTATTTCTGTCGGGTGCAAAAACAAAGCACTAAAATCTTTGGCTAGATTTTCAGTTTTATTATTAATGTATTGTTTCTGTCAGTGTTTTATTACATGCAATGGAGGTGCTTGTATTTCCATTCATGCCGGCTACAAAACAAGTCATTAAATAGGTTTTGGCTACTCCCAGCAAACATATAACCTTCTCACAATGTTATATCAACTCTGCAAGAACGTAAACAATATTTTCACAATGCTGTCACAATGAATTGATGCATGCTGGGCTGATTAATATTACTGATAGCATAATATTTCTGCCTGTGTTTTGTTTTCCAGTGTGCATTGAAGGTGTCCCAAGCCTAATTCTGGTCATTTGGGTGGGGTGCAATGTTGTGGCTTCTGTGAAAATGTAACATTTCATGAATGCTGTCTCCGGAAAACTTGAGCTGCAGAATTCCCATACAAACTAGAGAGGTAGATAGTCTACAGAACTCCATTGTTTCTTTAATCCACAGCACGCTTCTGGTAGTGTATATATACTTCTTCCCATTTTGTAAGCCTCAGTGTAAGAAAGAGTTCACAGCAGGAGAGGATCTTGAGAAGCAAAGCTTTGGAGATCAAGTGATCTCCTGTAGGGGGAGCTCTTCCCTCAAGCTACTGCTGTTAACGTGGCGTGGGTAGCTCGTGGTGGCTTTGGTCAGGCTGACTGGAGCCCTTGGGCGCTGGCATGAGGCAAAGTGTTTCGGGAGGGGCCCCCTCAAAAACCATCTCCTCGGGGGCCACACCCACCGCTGTAGCTCGCTGTGGGGGATGCCGCGCTGAGCCGAGCCCAGCCAGGCCGCCCGATTTAGAGGCAGTCTAAGACCGCACGCCTCAGCCAGGGGAAGGGAAGGGTTGCTGCTTTATTTTCAGGCCCAGACTGCATGGCAAGAGCTCTTTCTGTGCATTTACACTGCACTGCATCCTCTTCATCAACAATATCTACTTTTTGTAAATAATGAGTTATTATTTTAACTGAATAACCCAAGTTTTCTAAGCATAAAGCAATACCATGTAAAAAATACTCTGTTTTATGAATTACTTTCATGGTGGTACTTTCATTTGTGGTGTTCATGACTAAATCTGAAAACACAAGAGCTGATGGGCACTAAAAGCTAAAGGTGGTGGCGGTGGTGCACTCGAGAGCCTAATGTTTTCCTTTTCAACAGCTATATTTTACATGCTGCTGCTTCCCTCTTTTTAGCTTCAGGGTGTGGGAGCAGCGTTGGGTGGTCTGTGTCTCCTCTAGCTTACATATGGTGTGGCTTTCAGGCCTTTCTTGTTTTGTTTTTGGGGTTAAAGGAAAGGTTCCCTTTAGGTACAATCTGATTATTTTTACCTTGATGCAAAAGACTTCTGTCTTTCTTTTCCTCTTTTTCTTCTGGTTCACTTTTTCTCTTCACTTTCCATCCTTTCACCCTTCCTCTTTTGGTAGATGTGCACTGTTCTTTTCCATTTCTATGTTTGTATTTGACCATCGCCTTCTGCTGTGGAGAGCACGGGACTTGCTCCCAATTTCTGCTGTATGTAAACTGACCATGCACAAGCTGAATAACATTGAGCAAACACAGTTTAGTGAACTGCACTGTATCTTTTATTCTTTATTAGGTTGATTAATTTTACTGTAGACCTCTAGATTTCATTAAAGGCCCACATTGTTACCATCAGTGGAGAAGTGTGTGAAAACCACAAGTTTATAGATGAAATTTACACACTATACAGACTTTTCTTATTCTCAAGAACAGCCCTTAATAGCAGAAGGCTCTTTTGTTGATTCATTTAAATTCTCTCTCTCACTTGCTCTTGTGTCTGTCTGTCTCTCTTCCTCATTTTCCATTGAAATTCCCATTTTTTGTGACCACACGGGCTGGAAAAAGCAGTCAGGCTGCAAGGCAAGTCTGTCCCTGACCCTGTATCTCTCCCTCACCACATTTCCATCTCCAGAGCGACTCACACACATCTAATCATTTCACTTTTTTCCCCTGCATGGCAGCATTATTAAGAAGCTGAATTTTCTGAGGGCTGCAGTGGGGAAAGGAATTCAGCAAGACTTGATTCCTCTGATTCACATTTAACCACTCCGGAGAACTTGCCACGCTGACGACACGCAGGCTGATGATGAAAGCATATTGACCCCAGAAGTAAAAAAAATCTCTGAAAAACAGTCCAAGACAATCACTCACTCAAAAGATTTACAGTTCATATGAAATGCCTCTGGAATTGAAATGTAATCTGCTCAAGCCAATAACTATGTGCACTAATGTTACAGTTAAAATGGTCCTGTATGTCTGTGATAAAGAGAAAACCATTATCCCATTTGTTTGGGGATTAAAGTAAAGGATTGGGACTTGTATTATAGCAACATTGACAAAATTATTCAATACATTTTCTTGATGTGTTGTTGTTTCTTTGTGAATAAAGTGCTTCAATTCTCAAACCTTTACACAATTAAACACTGGGGTAGTATGGAAATGTAAATGACAAAATGCAATGTGTCTTACAATTACTTTGACTATCATTTCATTGCAGACAGTTTGAACCTAAAATATTTCATGTTTTGTCTGGTCAACTTAATTTGTTCATATACACCCATGCCTGCATTTCACATTCCAAAGAAGTTGTGACAGTAAAGCATGTACCACTTTGCAATGCTGACATTCCTTCTCACAACACTTAAACACCATAAACAACTAAGCGATGAATTGTTTGTGGTGTTATTTTGTTCCATTCTTCCTGCCAACAAATTTAAGGAGTGTTGTTGTACAATGATGTCATTGTTGCACTTCTCATTTCAAAATCTCTATTGAGGACAGGTCAGGACTGCAGGCAGGCCAATCCAGAGCCTGTACCCTCTTTTTGTGCAGCCATGCCTTTGTAATGTGTGCAGTATGTGGTTTTGCATTGTCTTGTTGAAAAAATTATGGATGTGCCTGAAAAAGATATCATCTTGAAGGCAGCAAATGTTGCTCTCAGTGTGCTTTCGCAAAAGTGTAAATTACCATTGCCATTGTAAATTAACAAGAGCACTGACATATCATGCCAGACCCTGGCTTCTGGAGTTCCTGATAACAGTCTGGATGGTTTTTTTTCTGGATGGGAGCACACATTGTCAATTTCTTCCAAAAAAAATTTTGGAATACTGATTTGACCACATTATATTTTTCCATTGTGTGATGCACCAAAACAGATGTGTCTAAGCCCAGAGAACATACGGCTTCTTTTTTGCACAGTAAAATTTTAAGAATTAGTGAATATAGCTTCATATTGTACTGCTTGACAAAGGTTTGGCAAAGTAATCCTTTCCCCATCAGGTTATATCAGTTATTGATGTTCTTCATGCTGTGCCGTCTAAGGGATCAGAGATCACAGGTGTTCAGCATAGGCTTGTGCCCTTGCCATTTATGTAATGCCATTTATGACATTTTTACAGATTCCTTGAATTGTTTAATGATATTGTGCACTGTAGAGAGAGAAATATGCAAATCCTTTCCAATCTTTTTTTTAAGGAACAATGTTTTTAATATTTCATTTTTTCTTGCATTTCTTGACAAACTGGAGGTCCTCTGTCAGCCTTTTGTGGATACTGCCTTTGTACCAAATTATCATTTCAATCACCTGTTGACATCAAATATTATTTAGTTGTGCTTTTTTTTTTTGCTTTTTTTTTCCAACTTTTTCCTACTTGTATTGTACTGATGGCAATAATGTTTTCCATATAAAAATATATGTTATTCATTTATAATTATGTATATATTTTATTCAAGCAGGGATTCAATGTCATTTTTCTGTTTAATTTAAATGTGCTCTGATGCTCTGCCTTTCTATAAGCTTTTCACAAAAATGGTTCCATATAGTACCAACAAAGTTTCTATGACTTTCAATTGCCCTTTTTGGTGCCACAGAGAACCTAAATGGTTCTTTAAAGAACCATATACAGTACAACAGGTTTTCCAACATACCAATAAACCATTTTAGACAGTCATGTGGTTCTTTTATGTTGCCATGGTTCTAAATATAGCCTTTGCTTTTTGTAAAGAACCCTTGAAGAATCACTCTTTTAGAAATGTATCCATCATGAAGTCTATGAAGGATGGCCTTTTGTTTGCACTTTCTCCAACTTCCCTTTAGCTCCTTCACACACACATGCACATAAACACACTCTTCCTTGAAGTGCAATAATCTGTTTTTTTACAAGCCATTCCCTGCCCAAAAGTGCAGAAACTTTAATGTCAAAATTCAAAAATAGACACAAAGTGATTTCCCTCAGTTTCCTACTAAATCTCTAATTACAGAGGTAGTCTCTCTGCACTTTGAAGGGAACGGTTGGTGGGGATAAACTCAGAAAGAACATCCCAATAAACTGCTTACATCCACTGGCGCTCTGTATTATGACTTCTGCACCTCTCCTTTCAATTTATGTACATTTTCAGGATGTGTTATTACTGATCATCAAAGGGAAATAGCAAAGCTATTAGCTGAAATGGGGAAACCACATGCAAATCGCAAGGAGAGCAGTTTCCTCAAGCTACATCAATCAAGACCCACATGTGGCACCATACTTTGCCATTTACATTAAATGTACGTTAATTGGCCATCTGCACACTTCTATTCCACATTTTGCTCTTTCATTCAGTTCACTTCTTTCCCTTGATGTATATACCAACTGTCTTGTTACTTCAATCTTATTTTTGAAAGGGAATCATACAGTATATACATTTTCTTGGTCTAGAATCATTCCTTTCACTGACACTGAATGAAAAAAATTACGTAGCTTAAATTGTGGTTATGAGTTCACCTTACTGGATATTTCAAAAGCTGACAAAGGAAGACTCACTTTCATCAATCTATTCTGCCTTCTGCTACAAAGAAGTGCTGACCCAGTGTAAATTAAAATATTTAGAACAATTTAATCAACCAATCAAAAATGACAGTTTTTACATAAAATGTTTAATTTAAAAACAGTGACTGGATGAAACTAGTAATTGACTTTGATCAACAAACATCAACAACTCAGCTTGTTTTGTCTGTGATCATGTCAAAAACAGTTGAACTGGTTTGCTTAGAACAGCCTCATTTAAGATAATCATCACCTGTATTAAGCTGATGATTGATCCATCCATGTTCTGCCTACAAATGTGTTGTTTTGTAGTAACTGTTGCAGGGTTAGAGAAACTTTACCGGCAAGAGTCCCATTCTACCTAAAGAGAAACTGAAACCATTGTTCATTCTAATTTACAGTTTTTCTCAGTCGATTTGGTTCATTTCTCACATCAGAATTGAAATTCTCAAAACTGTTCATACAATCTCCACATCTCCTTGTCACTTGTGCACATCATAATAGCGTTTCTCATTGTGTTTCTCATTTTGCAAATGCTTTTGTACATTCATGCAAACGGTCAAGTACAATTATCTGCTGTTTTTTACATTATCAGCTGCTTATGTCAAGTTCATCAAAATATGTTCTACTGACTGTCTGTTAAATTGTCTTTCCCTCCAAAACATTTAGGCTTTTTGTCATCGCCTAGGTCATTCCAATCAAAAGTGGTGAACATGTTCTCATAGTCTCTCAGACATCATGTGTACATGTCAATGAATGTTTTGGTGAATTTTGGTAATTTATCCTAAATTGATGAAATTGTTGAATCTTGGCTTTTTTATTTAAGACGGGGAATTTGTGAATGTTTAGATCAAACGATAGTCAAATAGCTCTCAATGACACCAGATGAGCATGAAACAGCTCTATAAAGTTCAATTTCAAAGACATGGTGACAGAGTGAAAGAGCTGCAGTACCAGTATGTAGCCGACAGGTAAAACCCTTATACATACTGACACATTTGCTATGGCTGAAACATCTGTAACTGTTTCTGTTCCAAAATGAACATCATATGTACTTCATTACTCCTTTTCTGCTTCAGTATATCATAGATCTGGAATCAGGAGAACCGCTCCACACTTTTAGACCTGTAAGAGGCTTCAAACTTGAAAAAATCCAGAAGGCGTGGTCATAACATCATTGGCCAAAGGGCTACAACTGATGTACCAGGCCAACGGGGAGGAACCATCACAATGTGTGCTGCTTAAACATATTCCCATTATAGGGCGCTACAACATACAGCATCTCCTTACATTCTTGTACACCCTCTTATCTCTGATAATGAGAGGCTAAGAGAGGTGTGATGCAAGAGGATTTGCCCAAATATGTGTTTTTTTGGGATAATGTGTTTTCACCACTCTAACACCATCAGGCAATGGTTTACCATTCATCACATGATGTTGATGGAATTCCTCCCACCCTGTTCTCCATCACTAAACCTAACTGAGGAGCTCTTCTCAGCCTGGAGATGGAAGGTGTACAATCAGCAGCCGCACACCCAGATGAACCTGCTGACTGCCGTGGATGCAGCTTGTGAGGACATCACAGCAGATGCCTGTAGAGACTGGTTTAGACACTCCAGGAGATTCCTTACACGCTGCATTGCAAGAGAAGATATTTAGTGTGATGTGGATGAAAACATGCGGCTCAACAAAGAGGAGTGTCAGGATGTACAGAAAAGAACGCTCTACAACTCCTGAAGTTGCTGTCTCAGGTTGTTTTTGAATGTTTAGAGGACGTCTGTAATTTTGTAGTTTTTGTATTGTGTTTGCTGCCAGTTGTCTGTCTTTCAGAATATCAGTCTAATTTTTTTGTCAAAAAATTACAGTGTGAACAGTACAGCAAAATAATATTTCTGTATGAATTTGATTCCAGTCCAATTTCTTGAGTCATGTGTAACTGTGTGTGCTGTGTACATTTATATTTTGTGTATAACACATATCATTTCAATTGATAAACCACAGAATATCCGGCGTTTCTGTAATCAAAAGCTGACAACATGACTAAGTATTCTGACGGCCTTGTTC
>BRDA01008978.1:0-21105 GCA_036984385.1 Crenuchus spilurus
CCTTGGTCTGGGCGTTCCACTTGCGGCCAGTCGGAACTTTAGCATTGGCGTTCTTTACTGAACTGTCTGTGGACTCCCTAAGCTCGAGGACCAACTAAGTCATACACTCATAATTGTTTTACCATTTGCTTCAAACATGTGACAGACATATATTTTGGGCTAGTTTAAGCTTCTGAAGGGTGGGTTTTAGACTGACTTTGGGCTGGTTTTTTTTGTTGGACCTGGCAACCCTGGGGGCAGCAGTGGCCTGGTGGTTAAGAATCTCGTCTTATGACCCGGTTTGATCCCCGGGTAGATCATGACTGAAGTGCCCTTGAGCAAGGTACGTAACCCCCACCTGCTCCCTGGGCACCATTGATTTCTTATTTCATAATAGGTCAGAAGGTCAAATAAACACACCAGTTTCAAACAATTAGAGTTATCATCACAAAAATCATTTGATGTCTTAGGCTTTAAAGGGTTAATGTATTATTACTTTGTGTATGCATATGTGGTAAAGACTGATCATTACAATCTTTAATTATATGTTTTGCTGTTTCTATCCTAAGCTAATCACGGGTGGAAATTAGCATTACCTTATGTGACAAACTACTGTTAGTTATATAGTATTTTCTAAATTAACCCTCTATGGCATGGTGTTGCCCTCAGGCAACAAACCACTGTTTTACCCCCCACACTGCCTCTTTAATTTTTTTTAATTAAAACATCACATGTTAAGTCTGCTGATAAGTTTGGGACCACTGAAATTTGATGTGGGTTTGCCTTTCGCCTGGGGGGCGGAATAGTCCTTTTTGGGAACATAGCATTCTTGGACACACTGCTAGCAAAAGGTAAGATAAATGTTACTTTTTAACCGTTTTAAATGTAAATAATTTTGTATAAAAAAAATGTTGTGATATGCATGAATATGTGAAGAAGCATATTTGATTGAGTAAATACACTTTTTTTTCTTTATTTATGTACTAAAATGGAAGTTTTTCATTCGTTGCCTCAGGGCAACATTGTGCAGTTTGACCACTTTTGTTTGAACAATAGCATGCTCATGGATGGAGATGTGCAGGGACATATAGATATCAGCATAATAATGTTTTGCTGTATTATCAATTATTGCTCACAGGAAATTGATGTGCAAACATTTCAGAAGAAGTGGTACCACCAGCTGATGTTCCACTTTATCGACATGACCATCATGACTTCCTGGCTGCTCTACTATAAGAGAGACTGCAGCAGCACTGGCATGAGAAGCAAGGAACAGATGAGGCTTTATATGTTCAAGTCATACATCGCGGAAAGCTTTTGCAAAAGTGTCAAAAACCTGGAGCGTAAGAGTGAGAGTGGACAGCCATCCCAGTTCTACAATTGCTAGAGGGTATGAAGAAAAGAGGAGAAGACCACCCACTACATTCAATCCAGTCCCTGATGTGTGTCTGGATGCCACAGACCACTGGATGGTCATGGATGAAAAGAAAGGGAAATGCAAGGATGCAAAGGTTACAGCTAAAGCCAAGTGCCAAAAATGTGACGTCCACCTCTGTTTCACATCCATCAGCAACTGCTTCCTGAGATTCCAAACAGAATAATAAAGACTGTGCATTGTAAAAAAGATAAACACTGATTCAATCTGTACCCCACAGGAACACATTCCATTATATGATAATTATAGAAAACCTTGGTGTTTTAGTACCCAAATAGCATGTTGTTGCCCTGAGGCAACAAACCAAAATCTGGGGGTAGGGGGGTGGGTGGGGCACATTTTATGACTGATATATTATTAGGGACCCTGAAACTCCCAAAAACTAGGATGAAATATTTTTTTCATCCTAAAATAAAAATTCATGCCGTAGAGGGTTAAATACTGTATTGATACAGATGGCAGAGGACTTTTTATGATTTACTGTCATTAGAGCAGTTCTGATTAAATGTTTCCCCAGCTAATCCAGTGATACAGTGCAGTGCTGTAAAAAGAGAGGCATGTATGATAATGATTGGGCAGCACTGTATAACAGTGTACACATGAATGAGAGTGGTGCACATGTGTACACAGGCAACACAGGGGAAGCTACTTGGATACACAGACTGGTAGGCACTGATAATGTTGCTCTTAAAACATCTTTTAGTACTACTTTGGGAACCTTCTCAAATGTGCTTCTCAGATTTTTTTCCTGAGAAAAAGACATGAGTAAACTCACAATTGTCTACTCTTGACTTCTTGTTCAGGTCTCAGTCAAGTTTCACATTTTTCTCATAACATGTTTATGTTTACTAAAGACAGAAATCTCAATATGAAATCAATTCTTTCTCATCCAGGACTACGAGTGTTCTCAGTAATGATGCTGTCACTTACGATCATGAGGTTTATATGGAATCTGAGATCATTTGAGAAGTATTTAATGTCTCTTTTGTATGTCATACTATATCTCACAAGCCATTAAGGAGCAACATTTGAGCAATAAAAAAACATTCCTGGTGCTATCCAAATAAAAATGATTAAATCAGTTCCCATTAAAGTCCCATTACTATCATTGTTTTAAGCAGGGAACTTTCTGCTATTGTAATGTTGTTGAAAGTGTCTAAAATGAACCTTTTGCTCCAGGGAAGGTTCTTCTTGCTAATAAACTTCAGCCTTTGGTTGTATTCCCTGTCACTGAGCCAGTATGGACAGACGCAGAGGTACGAAAGATAAGATTGCTTTATTCACAGCTTTTCTCTTTTTATTGGTTACAGAAGAGTTGGTGACAGAGCAAAGCAAAGTCCAGGCGAGGACAGCAAAGGAGTGGACTGAAAGACATGGGAACATGGAGGAGAGGAGAGAGGGAGAGAAGAAGGAAATGGTTTCTTTCCATCGCTGCTCTCCACTCCTCTTCGGGCCGTCTTTCTATCTCTCTCTCCCTCAGTGACAAGCCAGCCATCACTTTTAGGAGACCAGGCCTTCTCATTGTGCCTTTCCTTTTTTCCTCCTCTCAACGTTTTCCTACTCATGAAGGCACCACGTGGGGTTGGTAAGCAAAATGGTGGATTGTGGATTCCTCTATTGTAGAAAGAGATCGTTCCATTTTGTTTTCATGATGTTGTTGGTTTTATTCCCCAGAGTGAGCGATTAAAGGTCTTTCTGATCTAACTATTCAGCTGTTACAGCTAAGGCAGGAAAAAGCCTCCTAAAGTCAGTAATGTAGCACTTAGCTAGTGGATGACAGAGTGGTTGTAAGAAATAAAAGTTAGAAAAGAGTGGAAAGGAGGAGGAATGAGTAAGAGAGAGAGAGAAGGAGAGATGGTGATGATGTTAACAGATCATTTTATTGGAAATAATCCCATTTCCCCACTGATGAACACCACAGGCGTTAGCCTCTCCGTTCTTCTTGGAGTCTCTAAGAGACGAGTCTTTGCTTTGTTTTGGATGAATGTGTGAAGAGGAGACACAGAAGGAACAAGTGCTGGAGAGTAACAAAAGAAAGGAAGGAAGGAAAGGACGGAGCAAGAAAAGGAGGACAAAGAACAGACTGGGAGGACAGAGAAGTGAGGGACGCAGAGTCATCGCTTCATCTTTCTTTTCTCTGAGCTGGTTTTCTCTCTTTACTCCTCCTTCTCCTCTCCGTGTGTGATGACGTAGCAGATGTTTTTGTAGTCGACATTGCCAGCCACATCTGGGGGGAAGGCGGCCCACAGGTTCTTCATCTGAGCGATGACAGGAGAAACATGGCAGTTATAAAGGAATAGCTTAGTGAAAAACATTATGCCAAATGTAGTCAATCATTCAGGACAGTTTGCTTCTTTAGATTAATGTCTTGGAACTATGAGGCTAATGTCATGAACATGTAATGTAATTAGCATAGATACCTTAATTAGCATGCTACTAAAAATATGGTAACACTGAACAAGATTAGAATCAGAATGGCAAGGGCAGCTAATGTACTTGACTAGAAAGGGATGCAGGAATACTATGTGCTAACAGCAAATTTCGGCATTAGATAAAGATAATTCAGGTTAATTTTATCCTTGTGAATTTGCTCACATTGGAACTAAGAGCCAACAGAGACCAGTGAAGTAATGTGGTCCTCCATGACTAATTCCCTTAACAAAAAAAAAACAAAAACTCCAGTACTACCATTGTGGTAGTGTCCAAAAAACGCACTAAAAACAGGTGAGCTGTGATAACTTGTTTATGGAAAAAAAGGAAATGGAAGAACTGCTACGCAAATCAGCTAACAAAAAGCTAGTAAGCTAATAGTGAACGCATAGCTAATATACTTTCCCCAAAAAGTTGTTCAGTAATCCCAAATAAGTCTTGCTTATAGCATGATATACAGTTATCTATATAAATATGGATATCACATAGCACAGTCTGAATTTTGTCAGGCTTGACTGCTAGTTAGCTATATTAGCCTCATAACGCAGGTTCAAAAGAAGCAAACCCCTCACGTCTTGGCTGATCAAAAAAGGGGGAGATTGTCTTTGACAGTTGTCATTGGCTCACCTCCTCTGCGGAGAACCTGTCGCACTGAGTGCTCAGGAGCTCCTCAAGGCTGTGGAGGAATGGAAGAGGAGTTAAAACAACAAGAATGCACTTAATCAGAATGTGAAAAGGGAAATAAACCTAAATGGTCTACTCACAAAGCCTTCTTAATGGTGCCTGTGCCCTCTGGGTCCAGCACCTTGAAAGCAGCCAGGATGACGTCCTCGGGGTCAGCACCTGGATGATAGACAGTGATGCTGAATTATACTGAATGTCAGCACGTCTACAGGTGTTGACATATAAATTGTCTCTTTAGCCAAATTCAATTTGATGGAAATATCTGTGGACAAGATTCAATACCCTTCAGCTTCTCTCCGAACATGGTCAGGAAGACGGTGAAGTTGATTGGGCCGCTGGCCTCTTTGATCATGGCCTCAAGCTCCTCATTCTTCACATTCAGCTGACCTGCAGAACGAGAGAAAGAGACAGAGAGAGCATCAGAAAAAGTATTTTTTTTGTTGTCATGACATGTTTATTCAGGAATGGTTTAGAGTTTATATATTTTTACATTTTTTTATTTTACCCCAGACAGTCAATCAGCCAAGATTTTTTGACAGATTTTGCTTCCATAGTTCAAAACTGGAGGTGTGAGGCTAATGCTGCTAACAAACACTAGAATTCAATAGTCACCTACATAGCCCAGTTGTTGGTACAAAACCAAAACTTCTCTCAACCCACTTAAACCACATCCAGTTCTTAATTAAGTCCTCATAAACTAATTAACTAGGTTTAGGGCACAATATGACTTTGTGACCTTTATCACAAAAATGGTGGATATGAAAATTCTGTACATGTGATTTTTGAGTGAACCATCTTTTAAAGGAAAGACCAACTGAATGTTTCATTGCAATTAACATTCCGTATAGTTTACATAAATAAACCGCACACAACATATGTGTACTCTACAGTGACTTTTCTATCTATTTCAAATGATCAAATATCTAAACATTACACAAATAACACATTTCTGTTCATTGTGTACTGAGCAGATTATTGATAAATGATGTACCCATTGAGGCTAACACGTCCCTCAAGTCGTCCTTGCTGATGATACCGTCTCTGTTCTGGTCAATGATTGTGAAAGCCTGTGAGGATAGAAAAGAAATAGTTGTAGCCAGCTGCTGATAACTTTGGCTTCATCACGCTTAGACAAATTTAGGATTACAAGAAGTCTGTAAGTACTTGAAATGTCAAATACTTAAAAACAAAAACAATTTAATGCTGTTTAATGTTCATATGATCCATATGGCTAGTCTGACAGAGTGTAATACTCTAGAGGAAGTGTAGGGGGCGATATGACTGTATTTGTATTATATAAAAAGGAGCTCTATAATGATCTGATTTTATAACAGTATATTATTTAAAAACATCTGTTTGATTTTCTAAAAGGGCTGTTTACATGACTATTAAGTTCTAGAGTTTGTTAGCAATGTTAGCGTTGCAGATCCAGTTCTCTTTTAAGAAGCTAAATTTGAAGTCTAGACATGTCTTGACTGTTATAACTGAGGTAAGTGGAAAACTGTCAATATGATTTTTGTGTGAACCACTTGTTTAAAGTTGTAAAAATCAGAAATAGTTGCTCTTCTTTTTGAGGCCTCCTTTTGAATGTAAGATGACCCCTACTTATGAAGACAGCTGGACTCCCCTTCAGACACACACAAACACACACACACACACACTCCTGCCGTCTTTCCATCAGCACAGAATGTGTCACATTAATGCAGACTGTACTGTCACACATATACTTAATGGCTGTATCACTTACACACAAGACGTCTCCTAACTTAGATCGCATACAAACACTCCAGTCTGGCCTTAACCACCTCCCACGTGCTCCACATACACACACGGTTCCTGTTATCTGTCATCTGTCCATCTGTCTCTGCTTAGTACAACTTCACTGGACTCTCAGTATAATTCACCTGTACTAATATTTATCATCAGCTCACTGAGCCCCAGACCATCAACTACAGCATCACCCTACACTGAACTGACCAACACAGGACCAGTACAGTTATTTTAGCTACAATAATAATAATAATAATAATAATAATAATAATAATAATAATAATAATAATAATAATAGAGTAAGCTTTCTATTATTGTACCTTCTAACTTAGATTTTTAAAACTAGATTTAATTAATTTAATTAACAATTTTTGATTTGATGTGACTATTGACTGAACTTCTCTCTCTCTCTCTCTCTCTCTCTCTCTCTCTCTCTCTCTCTCTCTCTCTCTCTCTCTCTCTCTCTCTCTCTCTCACTTGCTTTCTCTAAAGCCTCTCAGCTGCTGCTCTGGTGGGATTAGAGAGGAAATTGATGGAGTGAGAGAACAGATGAGCGAGGGAGAGGGTGAGAGAAATTTCAGACTGCTCAGCTAATAACATTCCTGTTTTTATTAACACGACAGAGAGAGAGAGAGATCAGTCCTGTTGACTCAGCTCAGTGTCTGTGTGATCATAAGTCTTTCCATATTAATGTTCCACCAAAAGCAGCTAAAGATAGACATGGATTGCTTTTCCTTTTGGAGGGGAGCTTATTCTGGCTGCTGGACGCCGCATAATTAATCTGCCCAAACTCCACCCACAAATGTGTTCTTTCATTTAGGTTGATGTCATTTTATAAAATGTTGGCTAAACTCCAGCTGTGCAACCTAACACAAAACTGTAGAAACACTTTTCTTCTTGCTACAAATTCAGAATTGATTCACATCAGCATTTGTTTTCAAGTTTCCAAAATGCTGGACTTTTTGCTAATCAAGTTAGCAATGTATCACCATGCTAACATTATCTCAATAAGAACACAATATACTGTACTGCACAAGAGTGACCTCTCACATTCATACAAATGAATAAGTATGATTTGATATTCACAATACTTGTATTTATAAAGAAACTGAGCTGTGTTTGACAGTCTCTCTTTAGATTAAGTGGGATTTCAGTGTTCGGTAAAGCTGGATTTACACAGTACAACCAAAACTGAAGGTGCATGAAAACACTGTTGTATGCAATTCACAGCATTAAAGATTTACTACGTAAAATTGACCTAACACTTATACAACCTCACAACAAACAATACATTTGTGGGCGGAGCTTGAACCGGCCAAAAACAGGAAGTCAGAGCTTCTGTGCTGCATTACTGTACTTTAGCTGCTAGTCGTCTATTTACTGATGTATAACTATATATATAAACTTGTTTGGAGTTGTTTGGAGTCTCTATGTAATGTTAAGCTTCCAGTTTAAAATGCAGCATTATGGAGCTGGACTGTGATTTTAGATTCATAGTAGTTACTGGATCATTTATATTGGATATTTAATAATTCATATCAGATACTATTAATTATTATTAATAATAATCAGATAGAATTAATTTTAGGATTGACAACTGACCAATAACCTCAATTTCTGAGGGTTTGGGGGTTAAAATGACCTCATAGTTATGAGTTGATTCACTACATTTGTAGTAAAGGGAAGACTCTGAACATTTTGTGTGTGTTTGACTGATGATGATCATCACCTCTTTGTACTCCTGAATCTGGCTCTGCTCAAACATGGAGAAGACGTTGGAGGATCCCTCTCCTCCTCCTGCCCTCCTCTTGGCCTTCTTGGGTGCCTGCAGGTGAGCACAGGTAGCTTTTAGCACAGTGGTCACAACACAAACAGAAAATCAAACAGTGTTAGCTACCCAGTGACAGCCTCTTTTCTCTGGAGAGCTTTCAAGAAGAAATTAGTTGAAGTTTGAATATTCTGCTCTAACCTGTTTGGCACAGAGCCAGCTACAGAGCTACAATCGTAAATGCTATCCAAAAAGGATGCACATTCTTCATAAAACAAGAGACTATGAAAGATTATAGTATATACAATTCACTGGGTTGCTGAACAACAACCAGGGAAATCCATGGGAAGGCTGGAGGAACTAGTATTATTTAGTGTGTCTTTTTCCAAGTTTAGAATTTTACCTTTTCTTCAAAATGATCTACAAAATTTGTTTCAAGGTCATGCAGTTGTTGTTGTTTTTTTCAAATTATACACTTTTTGAATATCCAAATATGCTGAGTTTGTTCCAAGTCATCATCCATCTCCAAAGCAAAGTTTTAAGTCTTAAAGGAATGTCATTGTGTATATCCAGAGACGAGAAGAAATCCCAAATCTCATAACCATGCCAAGCTTCAGGCCAGTGCCTCTGTCCTTTGGTTTTACTCCAGGTGCACACCTGGCTGTGAAGTGGCCAGGTAAGGCCCAGTCAGGTAAGGCAGATACTCACCATGCCGAGACGGTATGTGTGAAGTGTAAGAAGCTCGAAGAAGAGAAGAGTGTGTGAAGCCGCGGATTGGCTCGTTCCCCGGGGGCTTATATACCTCCCACCCGGCTCTAATTATAGAATCAGCCTTAAGTTTGGCTTGGGAAAAATGACAGACACCGAGAAGCAGAAAGATGGAAGGAGTGGACGGAGGGGGTGATGAAGGGACAGACGGAGGGACGCTATCACCTTACGGCCTCTCCAAAATAGCCCTGTGTCTTGGAATGGGGGTGAATCTGATACTCTGGAGATATAGTGACTGTCCCACGTGGACTAATATGGACATTACAAGTTGGGTAACTGTCCATAGAATCCACTCACTGACCCTTACTGACCCCCACATTCGTTCTTCCATCGCTCCATCGTTCTGAGCTAGGCCATATTGGTGGAACCTATATTTTTGGGATGTGATGTGTGCTTTAACTTTTAATGACGCAACATTTTATATTTTCAGCATTGGCTGAATGTGAGTTTATATTTTTACACTGAATAGCACTACATACTGCATCTGCCCATTTAATTCAGTGTATCAGTATATCACAATCTCCCACTGCACATGTGATTAATACAGGCTCCATTACATTGGAATGTAATTGACAGTACAGTTAATAGGAATGCTTCACTCAAAAATTATGTTTACAGTTTTTTTCACCTGGTCCAGTAGGTGCTTAGCTAAGACATGTTTGCAGTCAAATTTTGCTTCTTTAATTTAGAGCCGGTGCTGTGAGGCTAACTCTGCTCTCAGACACATTTGTTCATGTAAAAATATATTAGCATTAGCATTGCAGCTCCAGTTCTAAATTAAAGGAGCAAACAGACTCTAAACATACCTCTTCTGATCAACTACATTTGAATTAAGCACAAAAATATGTAAATATTATTTCTGGGTGGCTTTTGAACATAAAGATGCATGTAATTGTAAAGAACAACAGTGTAAAATAGTGTAGTAAGATAAGTGTAGGACAGTATGGTTATATGAGTGAATATAGGATAAAGATGCAGAATTGTGGTGAATCTGATGTTCCTTGCATCTCCAGGAATTTCTTTCTATTTAATGTCAACATTTTTGTTGAAAGTGGCACTTTTAAACAGAAAGAGATTATCAGCTCCTTCAAGACCACATACTGCATCTGCAGATGTTTACATACTACATAAAACTTCTATTTAAAAAATCTGCTTCCTATGATTTTTTTGTAATTGAATATGAATATTTTCAGGCACAAATATGGACAATTCTGAGTTGTGAGTTTTAGGTCATTTAGCCATCATGTAGCAGCTTAAATTCAGTCAAGAACTGTTCTGATTAGCAAACATATATGTTATGTTATATATGGCATGTTATGTTTGTGCATTTTAGTTTTCACATTTTTTTCATGTTTTGACTGAACATGTATGTATGTTCATGTTTTTTTTTCAGATTTATGTTTCTAAACTGGGTAGGTGTTAAATCAGGTATATTTGACTGAACTGAGCTGAGTTAATGGAGTTAAATTTTAAATCCTTCATCCAGTCCCTTCAACACTAGGCGTTCAGTTCTGCTGTTGGCTCCCATCAAAAATAGGTTTTAATACCCTTCCCATTATAGAGATGACCAATGATCCCCCCTACATACACACAGTCAAGTCCATATTCAGAGCCCCCCCCCCCACCTCTGTGAATCCAATCAGTGTCTGTAAACTGATCTGTAGTGCTGTAGCAGTGTGGGTGTATGTCTCTCTCTCCTTTTCTCTCTCTCCTCACTCTGGAAGGATTATCCTCCACAGGAGGGCCCATATGTGTGGAGGACAGAAAGATGAAGTGTGTGAAGGAGAAGTGTGAGTGGAGGAGTTCCTGAGGGGCCAATGAGGCACTGTGCTGCATTTCAGAGAGACAGCTGACAGCCACCAAAATAGCAAAATAAATTGATCTTTTCTTCTCCTGCTTTGCTCGTCTCCATCTCTGGCATGTAGATCTGCAGCTTTGTTTGCATTCCCTCCTGTCCTGCCCTCTTCTCTGTGTCTAGTCACTCAGGGGAGCACAGCCACTGTTTATCAACTATCACATGTTAGCACTGACGTCTTCTTTTCAATAGATCTGAGTATTCACAATAAAAACCTTCTCTTTGAAAAGTGTTACATAATAATGGGTCCTCTTGCCTTAAACGCATTGCAAATCTACCTATAAGGGGTCTAATGAGCTTCATTTTAGAACATGGAGAAGATGGAGCAAAAAACGTTTGGCCTAATCTACTGTACTGACTACTGACTATCAGATCTGCTGATGAGATAAAAGAAGTCTTAAATGATCAGATAGTCTGTGCAGCTCTATGCAGTGTTAACAGACAGTAAGCAGCATTCAGAGGGTGTAGTGTGTTCTCAAAGGCACGTAAGCCATGTTTTTACTGAAGACACTAATTTTGGTAGAGGGAGTGGGGATGTCAATACCAGCAGAGTGATGTCACAAACTGAGGTTATAACAGGGGGTCAAGGCATGTTTCTGCATCACTCAGTCTCTCTGGCTCTGAGACATTAACTGAAGTGTGTACAGTGCATATTGTTTACATCTTCCATTTTAATCTGGTGATATAATAATAATAATAATAATAATAATAATAATAATAATAATAATAATAATAATAATAATAATAATAATAACAAATCACCATTACCAACAAAAAATAAACATACTTCCATTGCAACAAGTTACCAATATAGCAAAAGAGATTTTGCATTCCACCTTAAATCTTCAATTCCACCTTAAGGCAACACTGACTTGACTTAGAACTTGAAGCAGCAAGTTATAACAATGAGATGTGGTTATAATCTGATTTAGAGTGGCTGAATGTGCTTTTACAGCTGTTCTCCTATATTTTAATGGAAATAGTGATCAGTAAAAATCAACCCCCCAAAAATAAATTCTTCAACTGTGAAGACAGTTGAAGTTGCTTGTAATAACAGCGCTTCATTCTGATTGGCTAAAACCTCTTTGGAGCATTTTGGAGTGGGTGGAGGAGGGGTGATCAGGAATAAATACTGAAACCATCTGTTGTGATTAAGGCTGTTCAAAAAGGCTGAAAAAGGTATTTGAAAAGCATGTCACAGACCCCCAGTGAACTGTGTTTACTTATGGAAAAGGGACATTAATAATGTCTTGTTCATGATTTGTCTGATCATATCCATGTGTATTCATGCAGGACTGTGGATTTCCCTGCATATAAGTGAAAAGGTCAAGGGTCACCATTCTCTCTCTCCTTCCTGTCTTTTGATCTTTAATTGGATTAGATGTTTGGTGTTTGGCTCCTGTATCAGCCCGAAGGCACCTGTTCCACACTGTTGTTGACCTCTGAACTCTATAATTAACCACTGACCTTTTCAATGTGCTGTAAATCCCACTAAACTGTACAGGATGGTCAAGGCCCCCCAATGACTCTACTAAGTTATACACAATACAAACAAAGAAATGTGTCCTTAAAGGCACAAGCCGGGACCATAATGTTCCATTACTTTGTAGTCGTTAACACTGATAAACTTGACTAACCTCTTGACAAAAAAATTGATTTGAAAAAATGGATTTACTAAAGGAGCCAGTTAGTAAAAGTCTGTTTTTTAAACATTCATGTATTTTTATTATTTACAAATCCAGCAATAATAATACATTTATTTATTAATTTTGTTTTTTTGTTTGTTTGTATTTTTAATTTGTGATTTGTTGGTAATATTTCAAGTTATGAGAGTTGTTCTCAGATGTCACTGGGAGTGTATATTTAGTGTAAATTTAACCTCACCTCTCTCTCAGCCTTATATGCTGCTGGACGAGCTGCAAGTGTGAAGGAACAGAGAGGGAGATTAGCTGAGTACATTACTACTTAAAATATTGTGTTCCAATCAGATGTATTTAATTTATTGAAATATGAAACAGCATAAGAATATAATGCAAAAGGAAACAAAAGACTTACTTTATAGTTTTTGAAATTATTGTATATAATTTTACTACTTCTAATTTCTTATAATTTACATCTCATAAAGCTTCAGATATATGTCAGGCTAATACATGTAAATGATCTCTGCTCTGATTGGCTGCCCTATATTGTGTCTCATGCCAAGAGCAGCCTACGCTAAAACACTCTGTGTAACCTTAGTGTGAAAAGGTGATGCTCAATTATTTGAAGTTGAATGGGTGGAGTTATATAAATGGGTTGAATATTTATATCATAAAAATAATTCAGAATGAGCTGTTTTTCATCATAGTATGGGCTATATGGCTCATGTATCAAATGACACATTTCAACAATGTACATCAGACCAATAAATATCAAAAGGACTGACCAATGTTGAGAAGTCTTCATTCTTCATTCAGTTGACATTTGAAATGTAGGAAATGATGAGCAAAAAGTTACAGCCACAGCCAAAAAGTTACTATAGCAGTTTATACAATTATTAGACCTTTATCTTCAATTTGATTAATAAATCAATACGTGTAAATTGACGTATTTCATTGTCATTGTCTAGAGACTGAAGCATTTAGCATTTTTCTGGTAATTGTGAGATGGTCCCTAACACTGCAGCCATTGAGCAAACACAACACAAAGCTAACACAACACAATACAAGCTAACACACACAACACAAGCTAACACAAACACAACACAAGCTAACACACAAAACACAAGCTACCACAAACACAACACAATAATTCTGGTTGCAGAATATTCAGTGTAACCCTACAGTTTACCTTTATGAATTAAATAATTGAATTTTCATTCTCATACTTTTGAAGATACACTAGTTTATAGTCAAAAATTCATTTCATTGTATAATTACATTTCTGACTGTGTCAGTATTAAGTAAAACAAAGATTTATACTGAAACAAAATTTAATAATACTGTGGTATGAGTTTTTGACTGTACTGCACTCTACAAATGTAAGGTGTCTGGGCTGAAAAGCAGGACTGTTGTCACTCTTTGCGCTGCTGTTTAAGCTGACCTGTGTGTCATCAGGTCCTGGTTTTGTTTATCTTCCTCTGCAGGTGTTAACATACAGATCAGGATCTATACGCTAAATGTATGATGGGTGTAAAGTGACCTGCTGTGTCAGATCACCAGAACGTCCATCCATCAGTACAGAGATGACTGGTATGCACACATACAGACATGGTGGATGCCCCGGGTCGGGCCTGCAGTGCACTCTGGGAAAGGTTAAGGATGTAGTGAGGAGATCCGTGGAGCCTCGGATATTTAAGATGGTCAGAGTTGTTCTTTCTCTTCTCATAGCTGTGATATAACGTTACTGTCAGTCCGTAAATCTGCTTGGCTTATCCTGGAGAACAGAATCTTTACAGGCTTTATTGTTGGAGAAAGTTTGGATTCAGTTATTTTCAAGCTATTTTGGATTTTTATAAATGTAAAAATTGCTAATATGTGAGCAGAAAATCAAGATGATCTTGTAAGGGAAGTTAAAGAACTGAGTGAAAAGATGGGACTTGAGCTGAATATGAAGAAGCCAAAAGTCACGACAACAGGCCACTAACATTAAAGTTGGTGAAGAAAATGCTAAAGTGGTGAACAGTTGGTGCCAACTTGGGCCAATTTTTAACAACTATGGATCAAACAGTCTGGAAATATGACACATACTGACACTCAGTAGAACAAGGAGGAAGGAAATGGAGAAGATCTTCAGCTGCAATGATGTTTCTCCCCAAACAAAAACTAGAACTGTCCAGACTGTGGTCTTCTCTGTGCTTCTCTATATGGATGTGAAGGCTGGACAATAAAAAGTAGGACATATTTGAACACATCAAAATATTGAATCATTTGAACTTTGGTGTTGAAGAAGAGTTTTGAGAGAATTTTGGATAACAAACAGAACAAATAAATTGATCCTCAACCAGACCAAACCTCAACTTTCACTAGAAGCCCAGGTACCTAAACTGAAGCTCTTCTTAACCACCAGCAACAAGATGGATGGATACAAGCAGAGGAATATTGAACAGCCATTAAGAAACCTGAATACCCAAACAGCAAACAGGATGCTCTGGAGAAACTATCTATATGGTTGCAGGAATCAACTTGATAGAACTTAGTAATAATAATACGTCCAGAATAACTTCACAGGTTTATAATAACAAACGCTTCTGCATCAAATCACTCCACGCTGCTTTTATTTTGTGCAAATCATAAGTGGGGTGGCCATACTTGTTGCACTGCAGTCATAAATGAACTGAAGAAACACATTCAAACCTGTAAAGCAGATACTGTGTAGACCATGACCCAGTACAGAAAGTGTTTATAAGACATTAAAGAAGTATATAGCTAAAGTGTGGATCATTTTGACTCCCCCTCATAGATAATTGCACTATATTATTGCTCACTGACATTCAAAGCGTAACATGGGTCTAAAAATGCATATGTTTAAGCATGATGACCACATCTCAAGAAAATGCTTAGTTATATTTTACATCTTAGTAAAATGTGTCATTATCTTTAGATACTCCATTCAGGAGAAGCTGTGAATCATTACTTGTTTAGCATCCATTTTATTAGCCAATATATAGCCCATCTTTAATAAGAGGGAATTAGTTATTAGAACTAGTGGTGAACTGCCTAAATCAACTTTCTATGACCTCACATCTTAGGAAAATATTTTGACTTCATAATATTTTAAATGAATTATGTTATCTTGAGCTCTCAAGAAAATGATCCCAATATATCAAGAAAACAGGGTTTGTTATGATATGATAATAATGATATAAGCAACTCAAAAACTCATGAAAACAGTGAGAACATTAGCTGGAGTAATAAAGTATATTTCAAGGCTTCTGTTGTAATCACATTATTGTACAGTGTAAATTGCACCACAACACTGTATATGAATTCCTCCAGCATGTAGGTTGGTCAGAATGTTGATCTCAGTTCCTGTTTAATTAGAAGACAGAAATAAAGAAGTGAATAAAGCAGTTTGCTGAGGAAGAGGAAGAGAGAAAAGCTCTGGACGTTTAATTTATCGGAAACGAGACAAGCTTGAACATCTTCTGCAATTTTCCCATGAGGTCAAATACTTCATTTACATTTCTGAGTCTGTAATCACAGTCAGTTTTTTAGTGGAAGAACAGAGAACACGTAAAATACACAACATTATAACTTAATATTAAAGAAATACATCAGCAAAAAACATAATGTACTCACCCATGCCTTAAATATAATCAGCCAAGACATATTTACACTACAGTTCTATAAAATTAAAAAGATTATACATAATGGTACACAATACCATATCAGAAACTGCATAATCAAGTCTATTTGAGATTACTGAACAACTCAACACAGTTTGAGACACATGAGTGATGTAGGATGTCCAGTAAATGTTTGGCTCCAGTATCAAATCCATACTTACTAATTGAAAAGGGGAAGTCATGGAACTAAAAATGTACTTGAGAGAAGACCAAACAATCAGATTTTATCATCCTCAAGTATATAAATGAGTAAATTTTAATAAGTACTTTCAAATGTAGGGTAAGATGTGGTCACTATTGGTGAAAACCAGTCCTACACAAAAATATGTTAAAGATGTGGTCAGTTTGATTTACACTGATATGAATTTGGTTTGATGTGTTCAAAAACAACAGTACATCAAGGCTGTGTATCTATGCTGGTGCTGCTTGACCTTAGAGCAGCAATACAACTGATCATACTATTCTGCTATAAAGACTAAAGAACATGGTTGAAATCACAGGGATGGCCCTTTCATGGTTTAAGTCTTACCTCACAGACCATTACCAGTTTGTTAAAGTAAATAATGTATCCTCTATTCATACAAAAATTAGATTTGAAATCCCCCAAGGCTCCATTTTAGGACCTTTAGTATTCATATTATACATGCTGCCATTGGGCAGTTATTAGCAGACATGGCATTACCTTCCATAGTTACGCTGATGACACATAGCTATACATATCAGTCAAACCAGATGACAAACAAACACTAAAGAAAATAAAGGACTGTGTAAAAGATGTGAAGCATTGGATGTCACACAACTTCCTTTTACTAAACAGTGACAAAACAGAGGTCCTCCAGGGTCATTACAAAAACCAGAAAATTTGATCATATTAGCCCAGTGTTATCAGCCCTTCACAGACTTCCAGTTAAGTTCTGTATTGATTACAAAATTATTTTACTAGCATATAAAACCCTGCATGGTCTCGCTCCTGAATACCTGCAACACCTCATCACACACTATGAACCACCATGATTACTCAGATCCCAGGTTGCCGGTCTCTTACTAGTTCCCAGAATTCATAAGACATCAGCAGGGCAAAAAGCCTTCTCTTAAATAGCCCCTAAACTCTGGAATAATCTTCCAGCTAGTGTTTGAGATGCAAACTTAGTCAATACTACTTTTAAATCTAGACTCAAAAACCACCTGTTCAGTTTAGTTTTTTGCAACTAACCTCTCCTTTCTAGTTTAAGATTGTCATTTCAGGAATTCATGGACATGGAGAATTCCAGTAAACTCATGATGCTCTGCGATGCTGTGCCCACAAGTTTGAGGATGGTGATATATGGATATCAGTGTCTGAGGACGCTCCAACGTCTGTGTTCTTTCTAATTTCCTTCCTTCAAGTCAGTCTGTCTCAGTCAGATCAGCCAGTGTCACTTTATTATTGCAAATACTGCACTGCACCCTACCTAACTGTTTCTCTGTTTCTGTTCTCCTCTCTTTTTTGAGGAAATGACCACTGATGGTAAATTGTTTACTGGATTCTCCTGTGGTCCACACCAGACCACCTGCTCACCATCTACTGCTGGTAATCAGCGCTCACCTATATGTATTTCTGCCAACCTCTGACCCACATCATTATCCACCGCCATCAATTATTCTGAAGAAGAAATGAACTCCTGCTAGCAACAATCAGACTGATGTTTTCAGGCTGATGCACTTTTATTTTGACCCCAGATGGATGCAGCTATCACTATTATTAATGTCATTATTGTTTTACACTAAAGAACAATGTCAGACTTTTGGTAAAATACATCTCTAGGATGCTCCTGAACACATCATCAGTGATGTATCCTGGGGTCATCGGATGTTTCAGGTCTTTCAACATCATACACCCTCTCCCAGGTGACCCAGCCATGGTTGATCAGACCCGGCTTGTGTTCAAGTGGCATTCGCTACTCCCCATGGATCACCTCTCCTGATCCAGAGCCACCTGGAGGCTTTCTCTGCTTCCTCCGTGATGTTCTTGATGGCTCTTTTCCTCTCCATCCCGGTAATGCACAGGTAACTCAAGGTTTTGTAGAGTGATTGGCCCGCAAACTCTCTGCAGCCAACCTCGATGGGCATACACTTCGCCTTCCAGCCCTGCTTGCGACAGTCAATGACCAGCTCCTCATACTTGGTCCTCTTTCTCTTGTGGGCCTCGTCCAGTCTGTCCTCCCATGGCACTGTTAGCTCCATCAGGATGATGTTCTTTGTCTCCTCTGTGACCAGGAGAATGTCTGGTCTCAGGGTGGTTCTGGCGATGTGTTGGGGGAACTTCAGCTGCTTCTCCAGGTCGACAGACAGTTGCCAGTCTTTCGCAGTTGCCAGTAGTCCTGGTGGGTTCCTGGCTCCTGCTGTTTTTTCCCAGGCGCTCGCCAGCCTTCACAAAGGCGATTGTCTGGGTGGTGAAACGGGACCGTCTACTGCTGCTGATTCCCATGCTGATAGCTTCTGCGATGGGTCTCAGGACCTGGTTGTGGCGCCAGGTGTATCACCCCTGCCCAAGAGCTACTGGACAGCAGTTCAGAATGTGCTCCAACGTGCCCCTGGCTGGGCACTGCGGACAGTTGGGAGACTCCATCTTGCCCCAAATGGAGAGGTTTGATGGGGTAGGTAGGATGTCATATACTGCCTGGACAAGGAACTTTATACGCTGTGGCTCCGCACGCCACAGCTCTGTCCATGTGACTTTTTTCAGTCCATGGCCTGTTCCCACCTTGTCCAGGCACCTTGCTGCCTCTGGCCGACAGCTCTTCTGGTCCTCCGCTCCTCCACCTCTGCCCTCACCTCCTCCTGCACCAGTCTGCGTCTCTCCTTCCCTTTGGCCTACTCATACTGTGGTGTTGTAAAGGTCCCCAGGCCAGCTTTACCACGGGCTACTGTTCCAACCAGGGCTCTGTATTGTATCCGAGACTCTGCCTGGGATACAGCTTCTTCGGCTCTCCACTTCCTCCCGGTTTTCATTTTCACCCCTGCCTGGGCCACCTTGGGGTCACTGGAGTCCCTGTACATCATTACTTCTCTAGCCCTTGTCACCTTAAACTCCTCCTCCAGTGATCTCAGTGGCAGTTGTAGCTTGGTGTTGCGTCCATAGAGCGCAATGCTACTAAGGCTCCTAGGCAGACCCAGCCACCTCCTGAGGAAGCTGCTAACTTTCCTCTCTAAGCCCTTCACGATTGAGATGGGAACCTCGTATACAAGCAGAGGCCAAAGTACCCTAGGCAGGATGCCGTGTTGGTAGATCCAAGCCTTGAACTTACCAGGAAGCCCAGACCGGTCCACTGCTCTCAACCAGCTCTCCAACTCCTGGCAGGTTTCCTGAACCGATGCTGAATCCTTCAGGCTACTGTTAAATACCTTGCCAAGGCTCTTCACTGGTTTCTGAGAGACAGTTGGAATTAATTCCCCTCCAATGCTGAAGCGAAACTTGTCCACAACTTTGCTCCTCTTCAACACCAGTGACCTTGATTTTTCAGGCTTGAACCTCATCCTTGCCCATCCACACAGCTCCTCCAGCCCTTGCAGGATCCACCTACTCCCTGGTACTGACTCAATGGTAATGGTCAGGTCATCCATGAAAGCCCTGATTGGTGGTTGGCGCGTTCCTGTTTTAGTCTTTGGGCCCCGACACTGAATTTCGGCGGACTTAACAAGCATATTCATTGCCAAAGCAAAAAGGATCACAGAGATGGTGCAGCCTGTGATGATCCCAACCTCCACTCTGTGCCACCCTGATGTTATGGACCCTAATGACACTCATGTTGAACTGGTCATAGGAGTCCATGATAAGTTCAACCACATGGCCTGGCACATGATGCCTCTCCAGGGTTATATATACCAGTTTATGTGGGATAGAGCCATAGGCATTAGCCAGGTCGAGCCAAAGCACTGCCAGGTCTCCCTTGTTCTCCCGGGCTTCTCTAATGAGCTGAGTCACCACTCCTGTATGCTCCAAGCAACCTGGTACTCCGGAAATGCCTCCCTTCTGCACTGAGGTGTCAATATAGCGGTTGCTAGAGAGAAAGTCGGTTTGGCCGCCTTGCTAGTATGCTGAAGAAAATCTTCCCTTCGACACTCAGCAAGGAAATAATCCTGAACTGGTCAATGTTCCTGGATGTTCCTCTTCCTTTGGGATCCAGACTCCTTCAGCAAATCGCCACTGCTGTGCCACTTTCCCTCTTCTCCAGATGACTTTCAAGATCTGCCACAACCGCTTCAGTAACAAAGGACAGTTCTTATAAACCTTGTAAGGCACTCCACTTGGACCGGGAGCTGAACTAGATTGTGCCTTCTTCACAACATCTTGTACCTCTTTCAGGAGCGGTTCCCTGCTATTGAACTCCTTGGTAGGTGGAGGTGGTTGTATCAGGATGTTGCACTGACCCAGCTCCTGCTGCCTGGCAGGGTCGCTGTAGGTGGTCTCGATGTGCAGATCAATCTCTTCTTTGGAGCAGGTCTTCCTTCTGAGGATGGTTCGCAGCTCTGCCAAGGGGGGGCGTTGTTCCTCACTTGCCTCTTTGAACTGTGTCTTGAGAGACTTGAGCTCCTGCCGGATCCGGTGGATTTTTGCTGCCCTCTGGTTCATGGTGAAGGGTGCTCTTCCTATCCTCTTCTCCACTGCTCCGAACCTTTCCACAGCTAGACTGACGATGATTGTCGTCATTGTTTGCAGCCTTCGGTCCACATTGCCCTTCGCTGTTGCATCTAACACAGAGTTGACATCCTCATCGAACTGCTGCCAAGCTGTCGTCTTGCAGGTCTGTGGCCATTTGATTCGAACCCTCTCCGGAGATCTGCTCTGGGGAATTGGTTGCGCCACTTGGAGGTTCCTGGCTCTGTGGGGTATTTCCGGGCCTGACTCCTCCTACGTCTCACCAGGTTGAGTACCTGTGCACTGTGGCGCTTGCTCTCCCTCCAAACACTTCATCCGGGTCTGGTGAATCTTCAGACCTCGGCTGTTCTTACAAACCTTCCCACATCTGCATTTCATATTTGTTGTCAATTGTCCATTGCCATTGCTCATTAACCTTAGGTCCGTCAGGTTGGGATGCTTATCCTCCCCC
>BRDA01008978.1:25053-48715 GCA_036984385.1 Crenuchus spilurus
GTGATTTCCAGATTTTTTCTTTTAGATTATGTCTCTCACAGTGGACATGAACCTAAGATGAAAATTTCAGACCCCTCCATGATTTCTAAGTGGGAGAACTTGCAAAAAAAGAGAATAAAGTTTAGAGAAACAGATGAACTACAGTTTGTAATTGTAGAACTAAAAAGTGCACCTACAGTGAAGTGTAGAAATAAGGCATGTGTACTTAATGAAGTGGCCTATGAGTGTTTATCATTTTTCAAACATTATATCAAACTATTAAAAAAACACATCAATTAATCATTAGTTCCTTAACCATGTATTACTGACCTCTGTAAAGTCTCTCGAGGTCTTTGAGAAGTAGTGAGATGTACAAGTGGCTGGCAGTCAGTAAAGCACTGACCCAGCTCTCCTGGCTCAGGTGGTCCTCTGCTGCGAGTCTGTATGTACGCAGACCCGGCCCAGTAAACACTAAAGAGAAAGAGAACAGAGCATCTGGACCTCCAGGCTGTATCACACAGCCTTCCAGAACAATGACCCCCAGCAGGCTGCGATCAGCGGGACGTTCCTGATAGAACAGCAGGTTCCCCTTCAGAACAAACCAGCGCCGCAGGTATGAGGTGTTCCGCTCTCTCTGGAGGGAAAAGACAGGAAAACCATGTTCACTCCATATTCAGAATATCTGTAGAAATATACAAACTTAAGCCTATTGATGGTATACAGACCTTTACAGCAAGTTAGATTAAAGACATTATATTTCAGGTCATCGACTGAGTAAAAGAGAGAGAGAGAGAAAGTGAAACGAGAGGTAATTGTACACCTTCCATGTTCCACTGTTATGATATAATCTGAAAGTGGATGTCTATCATACTCTGCGTTCCTCTCTTATTATGCTCTTTTCTGAGTAAATGATGGTTGTTTAAAAAGACCTCTGGTAGTCCTGTTTAACCGGATTTAACCACCATGGCCTGACGGTTAGGGATCTGGTCTTGTGACTGCAAGGTCGCCACTTCAGTGACTGAAGTGCCCTTGAGCAAGGTACCTAACCCTCAAGTGTTACTTGTGTGGCATGGATAGGGCTGCCCACTGCTTTGGGCAGGTTCTCACAGCCAAGTACATTCACTAGTGTGTGTGTGTGTGTGTGTGTGTGTGTGTTTCACTGCATGGATGGGTTAAATGCAGAGGTCAAATTTTATTGTGCGCAAAAATGTAATTTAATTTAGTGCAGAACAGTATGTAACCCTTGTATATTGAACATTATAGTTTTTCATTGTATTTTACATGTTACACTACTGAAGCTTTTTGTTTATTTCAGACCTAATGTCTCACATTCACAAATTTCACAGATAAATAAAATGCAACAGGCGTACACTCTAAAGTTAGCACACTTTGGTTAAACTCCATGTTTTACTGATTTTCTAAGTTAACTTCTAAGTGTATATTTTAATGTACATTTTTACCTTAATTAGTCAATTTAACATTTTGGGCAAATATAAAATGTGACCTGTGTAAAACATGGTACATTGAGTATTGTACATTTGATTACTTTCCAGTGTGTTAAATTCAGAAAATAACAAGAAAATATGAAAATATTTTTATTTGTTCTCTGTAGAGGTGAACTTGTGTTATTTATTATTTTTTATTACTTATTTTCAGTCAACACAATGTGTCATTAAGCAGGAGTTTTGCATAAGACTGTATATAATAAATACAATGCTTGAGTGCAGGTGCACAGTCCCAAGGGAGTTTGAGCCTTCCAGAAAAACAATACTATGCATTAAAATAAATAGAAAATGACATATTTATGTTTGAAGAAGACAGGCTAACTTAATTTCATTTATAATAATAATAAAACATGTGGTTTATGTTTACGGCATTTGGCAGACACTCTTATCCAGAGCGATATACAAAAGTGCTTTGTTTCCATTAAGAAAATTATCTAGTTCTGAATTTGATGCAAGCAGCTACAGGAAGCCAGTGAAGTGAACGCAGCAGTGAAGTGATGTGGGAGAACATGATTGAAGACCAGCTGAGCAGCTGCATTCTGGATCAGCTGCAGGGGCCTGATGGCTCTCATAGGAAGACAAGCCAGGAGCAGTAGTAGCACATAATACACATTAATTGTCAAAAGTAAGTAAATTGGGAGAGAAAAGTGTGCTGATGTATTTTAGGTTGTTGTATATGTATTTGATGTATAGGTTGATCCACGTTTTCTGAAGTGACTTGTCATGTACATTTACTCTGTACCACAAGATTTTAAGACTTTTGGTTACCCCAAGAACATTTTAAAAGATTTTTTTTTTTTGTAAATGAAATGTGAAGAACTGTTTCAATGTTTAAAGAACCTTTGAACACTCTTAAAAGTAATGGTTCTTCAAAAGTTGTTTACTAAAGTAAATATATAGTAATATATAGAACCATGAACGCTTAAAGAACCAAAAGAGTTCCTTACATGATGTAAACTTTCTTCAGATCGATAACAAATGTGCTGTAGATGGTTCTATATAGAAACCTTTTGAAAATTATTCTATATAGCACCAAAAAGGGTTCCTCTATTATTACAAGCTTGACATCATAATTACAGCAGAACCCTTGTGAGGGCTATATAGAACAATTTTCATCATGTTTCTGTATAGAACCATTGAAAACACCTTCCTCATCAATGTCAAGAACCTTTGAGAGAGTTCTTTGAATGTTCATGGTTCTATATTTTTATAAACTAAAGAATCTTTGAAGAACCATGTTTTTAAGAGTTTATGGAGTAATGGTTCTAGAGCAATTTAAACAATATTCCTAGATCCTTTGCTTTATGTGTATATTCTTTGAAGTTTTTAAAGTTCTTGTTCATACATTTTATTGGGACCTCATAGGGCCTCATTCAACAACTAATAAGAAAAAACTCTTCTTAAAACCAGCTCATGCAGTTTTCATGTAAGTGTACATTAAAATATGCAAAAATGTATTCTCTTCATAGAAGATAAGTTAACTCTTACTTAAGTAAAACATTAATAAAACATGCTGTTTATAGAGGATGCACTTTTTCATAAGGATCTGTTGTTCTGTAACAGCTATGCCCATTCAAGAACACAGTTACACCTTTGAGTGCTAACATATTTGTGCAAAAACAACTGATTAATGAATTTTCCTCAGTTCTCCAGCATAACATTATAGGATTGTATTACAATAATATTTAAGAACAAATGTGACCCCGCCAGGGAAAACCAGGCCAAAGTCGCTGGGCAACTTATTGAGATATGGTGTCGTTCAGCCTGTCACTCACATTAGCGACAAAACTTAGCCACTTGGTTATATTGCTGTAAATGAAAGATAATAGTCTCAGATATCTATCGTAGTACATATTTTGATCAAAAACAAAACGTAAATTCACCAAAAAACTTCTTTTTGTGCAGTAAGCCATTCAGCGAATTTGCATATTTTACCTGAAAAACAGGTTTCTGTGACCCCTCGAAACCGGATGTAGAACTACTTCTACCGCGGAGGTGCACAAGCTTGTTGGGTGTCATTTGGCTCCTGAACTACTTCTCTTCACTGTAGAAATGTCTTTGAGCACATGTATCCATCCACCAAAGGTGAACAGGTCAGATGTTTTCAGCTGATGTAAACAGAGCAATTTTTGCCAGCGTCGTCTTTTAGTATTCGTTTCTGCTATATTTGGATTTATTTTGATTACTAAGCGTTTCTGGTGTATTAATGTCTTGTGACACAAATAAACTGAGTTGAGTTTCAGCATGATATGACTCAGAATGCTCTATCTCTGAAAGTATGGGAGATAATCGGCTGAAACTTTGTGTGAGGCTTCCTTTAACAGTACTCTTTACAAATAAGCAAATAACTCATTTAAAAAAGACTTTGACCCGGTTTTCCCTGGCGGGGTCACAAATGTAAAATGTAATGAGGCCCATTATTCTTTATTTTAACCTCTACTGAAGTACATTAGTGAGTAATGTACTGTAACGTCTACTGAAGTATATTAGTGATTAAAATTCCATGTTGTATTAATGCTCGTGATTGAATTTAATTTCCATTTCTAAGCCTGTGAGACTATACAGTTTAACAGAGACAGTAATGACCATGCAGAAAGGAGAACAGGTTTTGTGGAATATTAAAACATCCTCCCTGGAGACTCACAGTGACAGGATATTATAGAATATTATTAGGATCATTATGAACTGACAGACCTCAATTTAAGGTCTGTGGTTATTAATAAAGAAATAGGACAGTAACAGGATGCAGTTTCTGACTAAAGAGAATTGAGTACATCATTACAGCATGAATAAGTTCCCCTAGAAGTTTAATTCAGAAAATAGAAACAGTGCATTAAATAGTAGATAGAAAATGTCATATTCTAGTGTGTTCTCTGTAGAAGACACTAACTTATGTTCATTTAGAAAATTAATAAAACATGTAGTTTAACTCTAACAAACTGCACTAAGACAGTAATTGTCAGAAGTATGTAAGCTGGGAGAGAAAAGTGTGCTGATGTATTTTATTGATGTTGACCCAGGTTTTCTGAAGTGACTGGTTAGGTCGATTTGAAAGAGTTCTAAAGAGTTCTTTACAATTTTAGTTACACATAGAACATTTCAATAGATGACTAATTAAAGAACCTTGTTTAGTAGATGAGAACATTTTCACAATTTAAAGAACATTTGTATAACATAAAGGTTCTATAGCAATTTAAGTGTATGTTTAAATGCTACTACAGTATATTAAAGTGATGCACTTCAGCTTCCACTTAAGTATGTTACTGTGTAAAGTACTTTTACTGATGTATCTGTGAGTAATGTATTTTTTTCAGTCGAAGTTCCAATTAATTATTAACATTTTGATTTAAATTCCTTTTTTTGGTTTAATTTTATTATGGATTGTTCTGTTGATGTGCACAAAAGAAGGAAAATGCAGTGATGACATGTAATGGTCCACTTCTACTGGTCCATTTATCTTAATAAAATTTTAAGTCATGTCAAAATGACAACAGTGGAGATAAAAGGTTTGATTAAGTCACTGAACTGAAGACAATCTTAGAATTTTGCTAATAAGGACACTTAATAATAATACTAATAATAATAGTGGATAATGAGTATAACTGTATATGATACAGGTATATGTTAATGAGTGTTCTTGATGTTCTCTACCTTTTTGTACAGATATCCCTCTTTATCCACAGGTGAGGTACATGACAGGTAATGGGTCAGAATCTTCTGATGGATCTTCATCACAGCGCACCTTGGAGCTGAGCCTGATCACCAGTGCAGGAAGCGCCAGGTTTAACTTACTGCAAATAATAATAATAATAATAATAATAATAATAATAATAATAATAATAATAATTTAATGTGAAAAAATGCAGTAACAGCTGAACCAGCCTTTCTTTAGTTTATATACAAACTGAATTTAGCATGCTGGGAAATTAATAAAACAATCAGTAAACCATCAAAAAAGTTGTGGCACCTAAAAATGTTGTATTTGTCCAGTAAAATAAAATTCAGCAAATAAATAGTGTATGACTCTATACAGATGAGTCACAACATTATGATCAGAATGCTGATATGCTTAATATGCTGTTGTTTCTCCTTGTGTCATCAAAACAGCTCTAAATGGCCAAGTGATGAACTCCACAAATCCACTGAAGGTGTCGAGTGATATCTGACACCAAGACATTAGTAGATCTTTTATGATCATAAAGTGGATCATCTGCAGACTGGACCTGTTGTCCCAGCACATCCTGTAGATGTAGAGATGGAGATGTAGGGAATTTGGAGGCCACTGTTGGCACGGCTGTTGGAGAGCCCCAACAAGCCTTGTGGTTTTAGAGATGCCATCTTGATGGTCCTTATCAAAGTCTCTCAGATTTTCACATCTATTCACTTCTCCCACCTCCAACACATCAACGAGAACCAACTGTTCTCTTACTGTCCAATAAATCACAGATCTTCACTTTTACGACTGTTACTGGAAAACTAATGTCATTCCCTTCATAGGTCAGTGAACATAATGTTTTGGCTTGTCTGTGGAAATACTACTTGGTGTCTGACTCTAGACTGAATATATACAAGTATGGCATGTGTCCAAATACTTTTGGGCCACTGTATTTATATATATATATATATATATATATATATATATATATATACATATATTAGACTTCTTGACATATATATATATATATATATATATATATATATACAGTTCTTCAGATGGACTAGATTTTCTGTAGAAGTCACTGTATTGTCACAGATAATATGACATCCATTCATCTATGACCTTTAACTCAATACTAAACATCTCTCCTTTTAATATTTCTGTATTCCTCATTCTAATACATTAAAGCTGAAAAAGACAAAAGAACACTATGCAACCTCTTTATGTGAGAATAATCTGCAGTAAATAAACTTACTCTGCTCTCAGAGCCTCTGCTGTGTGTTGTGAGATCCTGTGTGTCCACCAGTGTCCATCCTCAGGTGTGCATGTGCAGTGGATTGTGGGATGTTGAACAGGTGTCCCGTTTCAGCTTCACTCCACCACTCTGCTGAAATATAAATAACACGACCCACTTCCTGGTAACCAAAACCTTCTACAGCTGCTCTTTTTTCCCCTCCACCTGTAATACCCCAAGCCCTGCCCACCTGCACTGGCATTGGATGGTGAAGTCCAGCCTCCTCTGACATCAGCCTCACTTAAGAATTTAATATTCCTTTGATGTTCTTTTCAAACTATTTATCATTACAATAAGATTGTGGTTGTAAAAACATCATATAAGTAAGTGTTGTAAAATTAGTTGATATGTTGATGTTTGGTTACACATTTTTTGCTTGATGCTCTTCACTTTCATCAGCAAATTACATCAGCAACACACTTGATTTAACATAATGAGTAATGTAATGTAACATAATGCAAGTAATGAAGTCATTAACTAAACCAGGTTTAGGATGAAAACTACAAACACCATTACTGCAATAAATGCAATAAAACTGAAATCTGTAATTAGTTAATAAACTTGAACCTGTATTTAACAAACAATTGGTATGAATATGGGGTGGAGGGTAAGGGGGGATTTTGAGGTATAGTGCCATATTTACATTACACCTCAAAGCAATATGAAGTTCAAAATATGTATAAAACTACAGCATATAGGCTTTTAAATGCAGAGTTGTCATTTGACTCTGGTCATACAATTTCTGATTTACTTTATACGGTGGTGCTTGAAAGTTTGTGAACCCTTTTGAATTTTCTGTATTTCTACAGAAATTTGACCTAAAACATCATCAGATTTTCACACAAGTCCTAAAAGTAGATAAAGAGAACCAAGTTAAACAAATGAGACAAAAATATTATACTTGGTCATTTATTTATTGAGGAAAATGATCCAATCTGACATATTTGTGAGTGCAAAAAGTATGTAAACCTCTAGGATTAGCAGTTTATTTGAAGGTGAAATTAGAGTCAGGTGTTTTCAATCAATGGGATGACAATCAGGTGTGAGTGGGCACCCTGTTTTTTTAAAGAACAAGGATCTATCAAAGTCTGCTCTTCACAACATGTTTGTGTAAGTGAATCCGGATACAAACAAAGGAGATTCCTGAGGACTTAAGATAAAGAGTTGTTGATGCTCATCAAACTAGAATAGATTTCAAAATCATCTCTAAAGAGTTTGGACTCCACCAATCCACAGAAATTCAAGACCATTGGTACCCTTCCCAGGAGTGATTGACCAACAAAGATCACTCCAAGAGCAAGACATGTCGGCGAGGTCACAAAGGGGGCAGCCATGGCCTAGTGGTAAGGATCTGGTCTTGTGATCAGAAGGTCGCTGCTTCAATCCCCAGACAAGACATGACTGAAGTGCCCTTGAGCAAGGCACCTAACCCCCTAACTGCTCCCCGGGCGCCGGTGGATAATGGCTGCCCACCGCTTTGGGCACAAATTCTCACAGTGTGTTCACTAGTGTGTGTGTTTCACTGCACGAATGGGTTAAATGCGGAGGTCAAGTTCCGTTGTGTGAAAATCACATTGGCAATTGGTTCATCTCAGTCTTAATTTTAAAAGGACCCCAGGGTAACTTCTAAACAACTGAAGGCCTCTCTCACGTTGGCTAATGTTAATATTCATGAGTCCACCATCAGGAGAACATGGTGTGCATGGCAGGGTTACAAGGAGAACTTACTGCTTACTGCTCTCCAAAAAAAAAACATTGCTGCTCATCTGCAGTTTGCTAAAGTTTATGTGGACAAGCCGGAAGGCTATTGGAAGTATGTTTTGTGGACAGATGAGACCAAAAATTAGTTTGGGTTTAAAAGAAAAACGTTCTGTTTGGAGAAAGGAAAACACTGCATTCCAGCATAAGAACCTTATGTCATCTGTGAAACGTAGGGGTAGTATCATGGTTTGGGTCTGTTTTGCTGCATTTGAGTCTGAACAGCTTGACATTATTGATGGAACAATGAATTCTGAATTATAGAGAATCAGAGAATTCTAAAGGAAAATGTCAGAACATCTGTCCTTGAACTGAATCTCAAGAGAAGGTGGGTATAATATTTTTGTCTCATTTGTTTAACTGGGTTCTCTTTGGTCATCCAATTGTCACCTAAATAGACCAGTTCTGTAAAAATACATCATCAAAACCTTCAATCCACATCCAGATCTTTCTGTCTCACAGACTAGCCCATTTGTAGGGCAGAATGGGATTCTGCAATCGTTTAAATGCATTGTATTATTTTAAAAGTTCACAGTAAGACCTAAACGTCAGTGTCACCTAAATGGCACTGAGTAGTCTGTGAGACATTTAAAAAGGTTAGGATAAGATTTGTTGATGTATCTTTATGTGATTGACTGCACTAATTAGGTGACTATTGGGTTGTAGTGTTAGTGCCACGACTCCCATTCTAAAGAAGCAAAATGTGGACACCACATATGACCTGCCTGGTTGACTACATCTGAGGTGGCATGTTGAAATTGTTGAATGACCCTTTCCTTAAACAACAGAGAGCAAATTAGAATTTTTTGCTAAATGATCACTTTGTCAGTTTGAAGCAAACTGAGTGAGAGGATATATTTTGCAGGGCTCTAAATCAAATCTTTGTGTAATGTAGGTGTTATTCAGTATAACAGTGAGAGGAAGTGAATGAGGGGTGAACACAGCCGTGAAATGGCCTACACACTGACTGAACCACCACCAGACTGTTTCTGAGCTCATCATGGAAACTCTGTCACTTTCTCAGTTCCCTCTTCAGAAACAGTTACTAACAAACAACACATTCACGCTCCACAGAGAACACAAATCCTCCGTTATCTCACCAATTTCATTACTTTTAATTTCTCACTGTTCCTTTCAAAATACTGTATCCTGTATTCTGTGTACCAAATATTAGACTCTGAATAATAGTGAATACTAAGTAATTCATAGTGGATACTGAATAATTAAACATAGATATTAAATACATCATAGTGGATACTGAATTATTTAGAGTAGGTACTGATATTATTTATACTGATATAGTGGATAATTCATAGTGGATACTGAACAATTCATAGTGGACAGTAAATAATTCATAGTGAATACAGAACATTGGTGGATACTGAATTATTTAGAGTAGGTACTGAATATTTTATAGTGGATAATAATTCATAGTGGATACTGAATAATTCATAGTGAACAGTAAATAATTCATTGTGAATACAGAACATTAGTGGACACTGAATTTAGAGTAGGTACAGAATAATTCATAGTGGATACTCAACACTTTCTAGTCAATACTGAATTATAGTACATATATCAAATACTTCATAGTGGAAACCGAATCATTTAAATAAGGTAAGGAATAATTCACAGTGGATACTGAACATTTCATAGTGGTTACTGAATAATTCCTTTTTGGATTTGGTTTTGGATTATAGTAGCTACCTCTCCCCCTTAAAGCCTCACACTTGCAAATAATTGGACATTAAAAAAGTGGACACAAACAAGGGAGTGATTTAATATATTACGGTTTATTATTCATCACAAATGTCATCTTAATCTTTAATTAAATACACTGTGTACAATTTTCCTCTTCTGCATTAAAGGAATGACTATGATTTTATTTCATATTAATGGTTTCATGGTTGTATGTAAACTTACAAAAAAAAAAGCAAAACACACAGCAGGGTGGCAGGACACAACTAATAAAAAAAAAAATCTGTAAATTACAATTCAAAATTCTAACAAAGTGAATTCAAATGATTAATCCAACCAAGAGAACCCTAGAAAAACTAATGAAAAACTATACTGGACAGAGGGCTAAAGCAGAAACGCACAAGACAAACTTGTGTACCAGTTTTAGGTGGTTTTTGCTTCAACTCCTGGTCAAAAAATGAACATTTCTGGGGTTTTGTGCCCACCACCCCAGAGGAGGTGGTGTCTGAAGTGCCTAGGTTTTGTGCTTTGCACCTTCAGTGGTTCCAAAGCCATCTCATTTTCAGTGTTGTGGCTTAAAACATTGATGAAGAAGACAAAAATTGAGTCACTGGCTGTTATAACACGGAGATTCTGTGGCCTTTCAGGAGTTCAGGGTTTGCATAGAAGTTCTTTGCTCGCCTTCAGCCTGAATGGTGGCGCCACAAGAGGAAGCATTGTAATTTTTTAATGAAAGGGCGCCACCTGCAGGCAAGGAGGAGGTGGTAAGACGAACAGAATATCAAAAATGTGGAAAAAGGTAAGTATCAACACGTTGACTACCATGACCACAAAGTGTTGCTTCACCAAAAATACATCAACATTTCAGTGAATCAGTGTTACAGAGAAGAGCTGTAGATGTTTACAGTAACTTGACAGCACCGTCCGAGCGGTCACAAAGTGCTGTCTTGGTGCGTTTCAGTTTATTTAATACTGAGAAGTGAGTGCATTAAAGGTGGAGTTAGTTTACAATTGACTACAATGTGTATTCCTTTAAAAACATCAGAAACATAACGTTGGCTACTCAGATTCAGTGAAATGTTCAAGTGGTTTAATGAGATGGGTTTTTAGGGTATTTAGGAGAGTCCCCTTCCTTTAACACAGAAAATGCCTCCCATATATTTTACAGTACAGTTCTGGACCACAACTTCCTACTCCCCACCTTAAATAATCAGCAAAAATAATAAATATCCTTTAAAGGGAGATGAGCACTAAACTACAGAACAATCCAAACAGATGTGAAACAAGTAGACCAGTCCTACCATGAAATACTGTTAGAGAAAATGTGATTTAAAAATGACTAAAATAAATAAGTACTGCTTGGCTTTGTTCTCCAGGACATGGGGAAAAAGAAAAACAAATGTGCAAAAATAACTTTCAGCACTTTGAAAAGTAATACCCATAATAAAATTTAAAAAGGATTTATTTAAAAATACCCTTTTCACGTAATCCTAACAGTATTCAACCTCATTCCGTTAAGCCACTGTTATTCCAGTCAAACAGGCCGCTGTATTCTTGCATAGAAAAATAACAATCGAATCTAAAAAATAAGATAAAGAACAGGAATAATACACAATATATTGTTCATCTGGTTAAATTAATAAACTCTGTACATTAATACACTACAGGCCAAAAGGTGAAAGCCTCTGAATTTAAAGCTACAACAGTGCACCAGATCAGAATGAAGCAAAAAAAAAAGCAAAAAAAAAAAAAAAAAAAAAAAAAAAAAAAAAAAAAAAAAAAAAAGTTAAGTCAGACTAGACTACAGTCTATTACTATACACCAAAACGTTCAGTATTAGTGGCATTTTTAGGATGAATGGTGCTCTAAAAACAGGAGTTTCAGTGCAACATCAGACTAAATCCTTCATAAGCAAACAAATAAATATAAAGTCTACACAGGTCCAAACAAGTCAAGTTAAACTCTCCCCATTAGTTGTTCTCTATGACAGGTTAAGCAGTTAACAATTCCAGCTGGGGGAAAATGTACAATGCTTTTGTATTCAATCCTAACATTTTCTGCTTTCACTCATGGCAGCATTTATAACGTTTCCAGTTTATCCCACACACAGAAAAAAATCTTACAAAGAAGATGAAAGGTCAGGTACATTTAGTGAGGGCCAAAAACATGCAGAGAAGAGTCAGTGAGAGGAGATGATCAACATCTATCTCCATGTACTACTCTATCTCTTTGAAATATTTCCTCTTCACAATGACTGTAAACTTAAGGAACATTTAATCATCTGAAGACAAAAAAAATTAAATGTGGTTCTGTTGCATATTTTTCTGCTGGACACCCAAAATCTGACTACCATTTCCATTTTCTAGTACCATTTCTCACAATTCTTAGATTGCAAATTCAGTCTTATCGGCGCCCTCTAGTGGGTAAACCACATATAGTTCACGTCTTCTTTCAGTCTCCTCCAAAAAGAAAACTTTTAAGAATGCCCCAACCATTAAGGAGGCTTAAAGGAGTGAGAGAATTAGGGACAGAAGAGATTAGAGTAGTTAGCAGTTAGCAACACTAAAGACTATGACACATTACACTAGACTACCAAAGCACAAACACATACACACATTCAGAAGCACACGCTAACAACACTTTACAATAAATATACTCCCCTCAACATCCATTAATAGCATTACTACTAGTACAATCACTATAGTCACTGCCTGCATTAGTAGAGTAATGATCTGTGGTTTGAAATAAATTTTTTTCTTCCCTATTAGGTGTCCTGGACTGCTTAGGTAACCTACCCATTATTGTGTACAGCACAAAGGAAATGGGTACAGACCAGAGGCCATTCAGTCAACACACATATGACCTATTTACACTGCTACAGCATCCAGATCAACACAAAATTGCTTAATTATGGTTGATCTGTCCTTTAGGTTTCCCCTCTGTGAGATCAGACTGAAAACAATGAAGGTGAATAACAGATGTATGTGGTACTGCATGTGCTGTATTTATAGTTAAATATCCCCAGTATGATCCACAGTAATGTAGGCAAGATTGCTGTACTGGAGTCGGGGGGAGTCAGGGAGGGTGTAGCCCAAGGCTAAAAAACAGTCCATAATACGTGATCCAGTTATTTTCACAAGATGAAATGGACCTTATAAGAGCTTCTCTCCTCTTCTGCTTTGCCGTTTCAGTCGTGCCAACTCATTTCTTCTCGTTTTCATCACTCTTGCCTGATTCTTTTGTTCCCATGTCCCTCCATCAGCAAAAACCTTAGTGGCCCAAAAACTATGAATCTTTTGCTGCTGTGGCTCCATTTTTCTCCTCAGGCTCTGGTCCTCCTCCTCCACCTTTTTCTTTATCCTTCTTCTTCCCCCCTTTTTCCTTTTTCTTCTCCTTCTCTGCTCTTTCCTTCTCCTTCTTTGCTCTCTCTTTCTCAGCTTTCTCCCGATCTTTCTTCTCTCGGGACTTCTGCTTCTCCTCTTCCTTCTCTTTCTTCTTCTCCTCTTTGCTCTTTTTCTCCTCTTTGCTCTTCTTTTTCTTTTTTACCTCGTCTTCTGACGTGCAGGGTGGCAGAGGGGAATTGTTAGCTGTGGGTGAGGGGATGGTGGGCGTAACATGTTCTGAGACCACTCTGGGGGTGGGCTGGAGTGTGTCTGGGTTTGGAGTGTGTGGTGGTTTGGATGCCTCTGGCTCAAGTTGTGGTCCAGGTGCTGCTACTGGTGCAACTGCAGGTTTAGACGCTAGTGGACTTGGGCCATGCTGGATTTGTGTCCTTGCTGTTGTTCCACCACCAGATGGTGCTGTCGAACTTAAAGGTGGTCGAGAAGCTCCAGGTAAAGGTGGTGAAGTCATGCCAGATGTCCCCCCTCCAAAACCTTGCAGACAGAAAGCCTCTTGGCCTGAGGCCCCTGAAAAAGAACTTTTCTTGCCATGAGAGAAGGGCGTTTTGGATTTACGGAAGCCAGGAAGGGACAACAGGCTAGAAGAGGCCCTCAGAGGTCCAGGGGGTGGTATGGAGCCCAAAAATGACAGGCTGCCCCCAGAGCTAATGGCAGCTGCCCTACGTTTGAGCTCATGAATTGCTCTTGTACCATGGAGCCTTCGGCCGGGCTGGTGGGTCAGTTCACCTCGAGACTCGCGCCACTTCCTCACTTGAATTTTGCACTCCCTATCGATCAGATCCTCAGTCACATGAAGAATGACTACCTATAAAAAAATTAAAAAACATCAGCGTTTGAATTATGAGGAAGATAGTATATAAATATTTTTAGAACAAAGTGATTAATATGAGTAATTACCTCATTAAAGCGATTTTTTACTGATTATCTCATATTTTAAGATGTTATGAAGCACTGTAAAACACTACTCACACAAAATTAGGCATATTTGGCTTTCGGTGTTTTCCCCAGTCTCTACCAGCTGTCCCCTAATGATATGACCTCAACAAACTGGAGCATTGTTGTCCATAAAGATGAAATTAAGCCCGTGTTGTTCATGCAGAGGCACAATAACTGTATTAATGATGCTATTCAAGTAGTATGGACTTGTCACTGTGCCATGCCAAGTGTTGGGCCATTCTGTATTCTGCTCACCGTGAATCAACTTTCATCAGTGAACAGTACTGAGGTTCCCACGTTGACCCACTGGTCCCTCATCCAGCATAAATGCTCCCTGACCACACTGATGTAAATGGTTTTGAATGGCCTGACATGACACTTGCGTGCCTTTCACCTCCCTTAAATGTGCCTGGAGTTGTGTGGCATTCATCATCCAGTTTTGGAGGGCACTGTTCACAATGAAGTGGTCATCAGTGTGTGATGTGGCCAAAGGACGTCCACTTCTATGTCTTTCTGTGGCTCTTCCAGTCTCTCTGTTACAACATGCTGATGACACTCTGTGACACTCTAAGCTGAGTGGTCACTTCTGTCTGAGAACATCCTGTTTGAAGTCTCACAATGGTGATGTACTGTTGATCAGTTGTTGGGTGTCGTCTTGGTGTCATGATGTCAGCATGATGAGGAGGACCATTTACATACCAATTCAAACACCTGTTGCAAATTTTGCTGTTAAGCTCCTTGATAGAGAAGTACTGAAACACTGAACAGTTGGACATGTGCATTCAAAGGTTTAGAAAAGGTCACATTAAAGTTCACATGTAAAGGTTAGAGTGCATTTAAGTTCATTTTGAAACTTCAACTGAAAGCCAAATATCCCTAACTTTATGTAAGTAGTGTAATTTTGGAATCCACATCTCAATTCATCTTAATAATGAATTTATACACCATTAAAACCATTCGGAAAATGTTATATATTTATTTGCAACAAAATGGTATAACAGGTGTGTGTGTGTTTACTGACTTCCTGAACCAGATGATCTTCTCTGATGGTTTCTGGTGGAATGTTCCTTAGGCGCTCCATTGTTTCATACATGCCCTGCACCTCCCGCAGTTTGTCCACTGAACCCAACATCTGCTTCAGCAGCACCAGCCCCACACGAAACACTATCTTTACCCCTACAAACACACACAAACTCTGTATTACTGTAATAGGAATCCAAAGACACTTTAAAAACCTTCAGCATAAAACTATATTTAGCATAAATCTTTATCTTTTAGCATCTATCTTTAGCCCTAGCATGAGACTTTATTCAGCAAGGTTCTTACTGGATAATAAATAAATGCAGATTTTATGTCAGATGAATACAAGCTGAATGTGAGTATCATCAAAAAATAGGTTATTAGAGCTTCTTCCATGATATCTCGATGATGCAGAGCCACATTCATAATAAATTGCTTATAAATTAATAACTGAGATTAATAACCATTAACCATTTAGGAAAGCTTAATACAATCTTAAGTACTGTTAACAGAAGTACCCTTACTGTAAATGAATTTATGATATCACACACTACTAATGAACATTAACTCACCTTCACAGAAGAACATGTCCCAAACTCTAAGAACACAGGACCAGGGGAGCGTCCGTGAGAAGATACACATGAACCACTCCGTCATGTAGAGGATGGGGTCAATCTTGAACTTCTTCAGGTGGCGGTAAGCCATAGGACATGCACGCCTCAGAAGAGAGAAAAATATCTCTCCGTCCAGCTGGATAGCCTCCTGTGAGAGTACAATAACAAAACAGAACAAGCTGAAATCACATGCTAATGAGCCACTTGCCTGTGACAATTTCATTCAAATTTCACTTTAATACATTTGCAGGGTTATGCAGTAATTTGTAGAACAGCACTTCATCAGATTGACAAAATAAAAATATAATTTATGTTTTTGTTCATCATGATTTTTGCTACAATACCCAGCATGCATTACAGAAATGCATCTTTCAACCATTGGGAATCATGGAACCATTAAGCTGCCTCTTATCTCTGTCTCTGTGTGTATTTAGTACAAAATGAACACCACCGACTTTTATATAATGGTATACATCATATATTAGGACTACTAGCACCAAAGGATCAAAAATAAATATTAACATAACACACACAAATATATGTAAAATACAATAACTCACCAGTCCAGCACTGTAATACCCAGGCAGGTATTTCTCACAAATCTGCACTAGACACCAGAAGGCTTGCTGACATACAAATAAAAAGCAAACAAAAAACAAACTTTGAACAGTCAGAACATTTGCAGCTTTCCAGTATTTTTTTTCATACATATTTCTTGTGTTATCCAACTATACCATCAAATACAAAAACAACTTGCTCAGTTAAGGAGTTTTATTGATGATGACATCATTAATACTGGAGAATCTGATTCAAGATCAGTCTACCAGCCATGCTGCTGTTTGAAGGCTGTTATTTAAAGCTCACAGTAATTTTGTGTCATAAATCACATCAGCTAGTCTTGAGGAGGTTGACAGAAGGTTTGGTGGTAAAATTACTGGGTATTTTGGTGACTACAAAGTTCTAGTATTTCTAAGCAATTTTAAGAAAGTTGTAAACACAGCAAATAATATTTGGACATTTTAGTAATTCAACCCACTGGAACAGTTTGGACAACTCTTTCTACCATACAATGTTTGGTAATATTATTGGTTTTGTTCACTTTTGTATAAAAGCAGGAAATGTGCCACAGGAGATAAAGTTTAAAATGCATGTTTGTGCAATGTTAACATTTTTACATATTTTCACTTTAAAATGATCAGTAAAATGTAATAAGAGTATGGAAGACTGTCAAAAGCTTCTGGACAGCTGCTGATCCAGTATTTTTTCCTTCATCAAGAGCATTAGTGAGGTCAGGTACATTGTTAGATGATTTGTCTGGATCACTAACTTGATTCAAACTCATCCCAAAGGTAAATGGATCGAGAGTTCGAGAAAACATGGTTCCACTGCTCCACAGCCCAATGCTCGGAAGCTTTATACCACTCTAATGCTTGGCATTGGGCACAATAAAATTAGGCTCATATGCGGTTACTTCAAAACTACCCCATTCTAATGTTGAAGCTTTTATTTGAATTCACTGAATTACTGGAAATGTCCAGATGCTTTTGGAAAAAATGCATTTGATTTTTTCCTCAAGTACAGAAGTTTTTTCCACTTGTGTTCCAAGTGTATGTAGGCACTGTATGTCCTTGTTGTTCCAAGCATGTTTTCTCACCTCAGCAGGCATGTGCATTAGCAGCACTGCAGCCACTGGTGCCTGAGCCTGACAATAACCCTCATCTGGTCGGTAGACAGTGTAGGCCTTCAATATGCGGTATAGATCCTGCTGACTGTGAAATTACATAACGCAATGATAAATAAGACTCAATAAAGAGACTGCAAAAACGGCAAAATATGAGCCCTTAAAAACTAAATTAGCTTGCAAGTGGATGAAGAAATTACAGATTATTTTAATGCTCTCCAAACTCTTAAGTACCGGTATATAATTATCTGATTCATATTGTCTTTGTTAACCTCATTAATAGAAAATCATTGTTTACCCATGGCCGCCTCGAGCAGCAAACATCTCATGGAAAGGAAACTGTCTGTGTAGGTCTTTCTCTATTATATCCAGCCACTTTGGATCACCCTGCTCTCTCTCCAGCTCCTGCAGGAGTAAAGGAAGAACAGTGGGTGAACTGTAAGCAAAAACTGTGGTCATTAAATTTGAATTTATATTAAACCTGCTGGTCCAAATTTTCTTCTTCATCATATGCATTAATAGAGCCCCCCCACTATTCTGAACACTTTACACTAGAGGTTGGAACATTGCTATGAGGATTTCACAGGGTTCAGCTTTGACAGCAACATTGAGATGATGGATGATTAGTTGTTGATCAAAAACTCCAATACAAACTCATCCCAAAGGAGGAAAGAATGCAGTTCCACTGCTCCACAGTACAATGTTATGGGAATTTATACCCCTCTAGTTGTCCGCAGGTTAATGTGTGGCTGCTCCAGAGCATTACATTATATTGTCAATGCTATTCTCTTGAGATTAAACAATATAACTGAACAGCAGCAAAGTTCAGGGTCACCAGTGGATGGACATGAAGAAGCTGGAATCATAAAAGTCTAAAAATCATAGTCTTAGATACCTGTGATCATGCTGTGCATTTTCCCCAAAATAAAACATTCAATTTGACACAAGCTAAGCATCATTATATACTACTACTACTACTACTACTACTACTACTACTACTACTACTACTACTACTACTACTACTACTACTAATAATAATAATAATAAATAATAATAATACCTCAAACTTATTGGAGTTGGACTTCAGTAGTTCTTCACTGTTGGACAAGAGCTGCCAGGCTCTTGCTCTAAGAGATGAGGGGATGCCTTTACGACATCGCATTTTTACCTATAATAGCACCATATAAATACACATTCATAAACAAAACACACACAAACAGGTCCTTTTGTTGTTTATTACACAGCACTTTCATGTAGCAATAAATATATACACCAATGAAAAAATTACTAAACCCCTGATAATGTGGTTGATTGGTTTCTCTATTTTACCATTTATATCATAGGGGATTAGAGGAAAGTGAACGTTTTGATTTTACTCCATAAACTACTGACAGTATTCCTCCCAGATTTCAAGTAAAAATATTGTGATTTACAGCATTTATTTACAGAAAATGACAAATTACTGTTCTCAAACCTCATTTTAGCAAAGGAAAATTTTTAAATAATACAATACTAATGATTTAACTTGGTTCAGAAATCAGTATTTGGTGGAATGACCCTAATTTGCTGATGATCAACAAGTCTTTCAGTCTTTACTTTTGGGTACCTTTATGTCACTACTGGAACAAAAATTAATGCTTTGTTTACAACCATCCATCTTGCTCCTGATCACATTCAAAGGGTTTTCAATGACTTTTCTCAGAGCGTTATGTATATACGCTTTGTATCTTTTCAACATTTTAATGTTTTAATAATGAACCTTTGAGAAGCGTCTAGAGATCCACTTGTCCCAGTTCTGAAACATCTCCAACCACTTCATCTCTCTGTGCCTTGCAACTTCCACACTGATCTCCACACTGAGAGAGAGAGAGAGAGAGAGAGAGAGAGAGAGAGAGAGAGAGAGAGAGAGAGAGAGAGAGAGATTAAACAGAGTTTAAGTGTTTTATATTTATATTGATAAACAATAGATTACATTACTACTATTAAAAACCACAATTTGAATAACTGTCATCTGAAGAAGATTTCAGTGATAAGCAATATGCTATTATTATTATTATATTATTATTATTATATTATTATAATATTAAGAGAGAAAATATTATTTTTGGAGTGAAAGACTCATGTCATGTCTTTGTGATTTTAGCTGTTTATGAAGAATTCCATACATTGTCACTGCTGAGAACTAACTGTAGAGACCACCAGTTAATTTTCAACATAACAAAACAAGAAAATTTACACACCATGGAGCAAAGGATTATGGGAAGAAAACGGGAGAAAAATCAGGAAAACACATCCATTACTCACTCTGAGATAAAACTGTGATATAGCATGCGCGCACGCACACACACACAGACACAGAGAGTGAGTCAGAAAACAGCTCTCAGCACTGTCTGAGTCACAGTGAGGAGAAATGAAGGACAGAGGGGGAAGACAGACATAAGTGAAAAAGACAGGACAGTACATGTGTGGCTGTGCGATATATATACTTTACAATACCTTAATTCCTAATGTTTTAAATATGTTGCAAAAGTGAGTATATCTTCAGTACATGAAAAGTAAACAGAAAACGTGTAGTCCACAAATTCACAGCCTAGTAGAACAGACTACTGTGTGTGTGTGTGCATTCACAGCACATGCAACATACTAATACAGGCTTACATAAAGTTAATGTTAGCTGATCAAATAAAATACATAACTGAGGTTAAGAATCAATGATCAAACCGACATGAAATAACATACAGACCCCACCAGCCAAATGATCTACAGTTGCAGATTTATCTGCTAGACATGGATCATCCTCACCACATGGAGATGTTTTGGCTTTGTAAAGATGTATGATGACCTGCACACTTTTTTAAATGACTCATAATATGCTTTTGTTTATACATGGAACCTTGACATACGAGTTTAATTCATTCTGTCATGCAGGTCGTAACTCAATTTGCTTGTATATCAAATTAAATTTCCCCATTAAATTGAATTGAAATGTTAATCAATTTCAGAACCCTAAAAACCACACCAATTTCTTTTGTGTTATTTAATAAGAAAAATGCACTTTATAAATAGCAAATACATAATAAAAGAATTTAAATAAATAAATTGGTTTTATTAAATGTATTTACATTGAAAATCAGACAAACATAATGGTGCAGATGGAGACTGTGCTCTATTGCTTAACTTAACTTACTCGCTACAGTTAATGTTACAATTTATTGCCAAATTTAACTATGCAACATGCATACCTCACTAATGTTTTTTTATGATTTTGTGCCTTATATCCAAGGATATCATCCTTTTATTCTTCACAGGATTGTTTTGGCACTCACTCACACTTGCTAGTGACACCTAGAGGCGGGTGGTGTAAGGCTCGCTCGTAACTTGAATCTTGGCTCACATCATAAAGTAAAAATGTACAGAGTGACGGCTCATATCTTGGAAAATTCACTGAAAGTTGATTCACTCTAAAGTCAAGGTTCCAATGTATTACATGTTACAAACAATTAAATTAGTAATACTAATTGTCATTTTTAATACCATAAATTGTACCTTTTTAGGAGTCTGTATGATGACAAAAGCAACATGTGCTTTAAGCATTAATCCCTGCAGGGACAAATACAGTAAAAAAAAATCTAGTAAATTAATTAGTGTCTTTGAAAAAACTGGCAAATTCTAACTCAACACACTCAACCACAAATGGAGAGGTATGACTAATACAATAAGAATAAGATGAACCAATTTGACAATGTGATTTTTCACACAACAGAATCTGAATTCCGCATTTAACCCATTCGTGCAGTGAAACACACACACACGTGAACACACTAAGCTGTGAAAATTTGTGCCCGAAGTTTGTGCCCGAAGCGGTGGGCAGCCCTTATCCACCGGCACCCAGGGAGCAGTTAGGGGGTTAAGTGCCTTGCTCAAGGGCACTTCAGTCATGTCCTGTCTGGGGATCGAACCAGCAACCTTCCAGTCATAAGACCAGATCCTTACCACTAGGCCATGGCTGGCCCCAAACACTAATAATGTATCACAATTCTAATGAGAATTGTAAAAAATAACCCAGCCCAGCAAGTTGTAGCATCTTATCAAACCAGTGTTTCTGTTGTAGAAGAAAAGTAGACTATGAAGGAAGGTAGCTTAACAAATTTGTGCATGCGTAGAACAAGTTTTTTTTTTTTTTTTTTAGCTAAAATGGCTGTTTATGCAGCCACTGTTGCTTAAAGTCCATAATATTAAATCAAATCTCCACTTACATGCCCTCGGTGTATTGCGCTCCTCCAAGGAAACCATATTTATCCGTCCGTCTCATAATCTGTCCATTGATTTCAGAGTCCGAGTCCACAGAGCTGCCATCCTCCCCAAGACCAGAGAGCGATTCGAGTGTGCCGGAAATAAGACTCGCTGACTCCAGATAGCTAAGTGTGTCTGGGGCAGGGCGAGCAGGAACATATGGAACAGTGAGAGAGGGAGCAGAATCATGCACTATCAGAGGTGGAGGTTCAGTTTTGGAGGGGGTTAAGGGGGCCTCCAGGGGTAATGTAGAACTTGGAGAGTTGGGTTTAGGTTCCTCAGTAGGTATCGGGTTTGGGTTCGGAGTTGTTTGTGTTGACTGTGCTTCAGAAAGTGTTTTATCACCCTCTAGTGGCGGGTCTAAGATTGCAGCATTCAGACTTGAAACGTCTACATTTCCTGATGCGGGTACATGAGGTGGAGGATAATGTGAAGGGGCATCTGCTGAAGCAGTTGGATTATTAGCCTGTGCATTGGAGTGGAGATTTGGACTGGGATTATGTCCTGGAGAAGATGGCATCTGTTGTTCTTTAGCTGTTCCTTGTGGTTCATTTTCAAAATTGTGCTGCTTTAAAGCTTTGGAAGAATTTCCAGGAGTTCCTTTGTCCGTACTTTCAGCCTGTGAAGAACTGCCACTCTCAGAATTCAGTGGAAATGAAGCATTGTTTTGGCAAGGAGCAGAAGTGACCTCCAAAGAGGATGACAGAGAAATGGTGGTTTCTCTAATCCCTGTGGGTAATGAGGGGTTACCCATCACTGCCCTGTCCCCGTACAGAGCAGATTTGGGGATGGGGGTTGTTTTTGGGGACTCTGAAGGGAGAGAATGAGAGGAAACTGGCTGCTCTGCCATTGCCGGAGGAGAAGGGGTGAGGGTAGAAACCTCAGCCATGCTGGCCTTGTACTGCTGCACTCTGTTGAGAAAAGGATAAGAGATAGAAAATGTAAACCTGAGCTGGTAATTACTTAATGGTAAATAATAGCATGAAGATAAATTAAAATGCATCACTTTTGCAAAAATAATTTAGTATTCTAGCAGTACATTTAGTGACTGGTGTGCTCAATGTTAAGGCAAAAAATACTATTTTTGGACACAAAACAACAGAAAAGTATCGTTTTTTTATTGTCTATATTCCAAAAGTGTGTAAATATTTCCTCCAGACACATTTCAGCATACAGAATAGTATTTTAAACAATAACTAAATTAAATTATGGTGAAACTTTGCAATTTAAAAATTGCAAAGGTAAAAACAATTGGATCACTTCCTAAAGAACTGTAATCAAACCAAAACAACATATTCAGAGATTTACAGTGCTAGTAATTACAGCAGGAACAGATGCATTACATTAACAGATTATCTTCTTAGTGAGTAATCTGTAAAATTACCCTGACTTTGTTATTGCTGCTAGGAGATTTTTTCACTTTGTAGTAGTCACTTTGATTACAATCAAGGGTGGGAAATAAGACAAAAACTAGAACAATGATGTGCTGCTGAGAAAAGTAATCAAAAGAGGGTCTTATGCAGTTAAAGCAACTGTGTAGCTACTAACCTATAAAAATGCTTTAAACATAATTTCAACAATAATTCCAGTATTGTAAGCAGAATGAAGAACAAAACAATGGGTAATATCTCCACAAATCTGGACCTAACAGCAATAGGACTTTTTCATGGAAGTAGAAATAGGGATGCATACTATCATTTTAGCCACTGAAAATTTTCAGATGAAAGTTAGACAATGAAACAAACACCTGTCATTTTAGTGTGGGAGGTTTCATGGCTAAATTGGACCAGTCTGGTGGCCAATCTTCATTAATTGCACATTGCAC
>BRDA01008978.1:57276-68239 GCA_036984385.1 Crenuchus spilurus
TATTTATTTCACCTAAAAGTGACCCTAAGGTTGCATATTTTCTGTCAGCTATCAATTAGTCTGTGTATTAGCTAAGTCATTTCATCAGTATGGTGATGGTTAAAGTGTTTTGTACTGTATCATGTGTTATCTATCTAACCCTCACAAAAATAATTTGGTGATATGTAATGATGCAAAATAATTGAGGAAAAACCTCTGATCATGTTATTTAACTGTAATGTATTTCTGACTAATGCAAGTTTTTAATGTAGAGGAGGCTGATGACTTATGGGGGTGTTTTTGTGGTGAATTCAGAGCGCGAGAGCATAAAAAGATTTGGATGATGATGATGATGATTGTTACACTTATATAGCGCCTTTCTCAAACCCAAGGACGCTTTACAATCAACACACTCCATTTACACACACTCAACCTCACACACCGGGGAGAAGCGGCAGCCAATCGCGCACAGCGTACTCTCAACCGGAAGCGACCGTCCACCTGGAGGGATCACCCAGGACAGAGTGCCAACCATATCTGGGCATACATACATACACACACACATACACACATACACACATACACACATACATACATACATACATATATATATACACACAGATGTACATATTCATACATACACACCAGGGTAATTTTAGAGTATCCAATTCACCTGATCTCCATGTTTTTGGACTGTGGGAGGAAACCTGAGTCCCCGGAGGAAACCCACGCAGACACGGGGAGAACATGGAAACTCCGCTCAGATGCAGACTCGAACCCAAGACCTCAGCGCTGAGAGGCGAATGTGCTAACCACTAAGCCACCATGCCGTGCCGAATGGGTGGTTTGACTACTACTATCTTGGGGGGGAATTTTTTTTTTATAAAAAATTGGTTGATGTTACAAACATACTCTATCCAAAATTTATTTGAAGCTGCAATCATGCACAGCACATGTAACAAAAATAAATAAATACACACAAGACTGCCAGAACTTACTTCTGAAAGGATTAATCTAAAGCTGCCCCGGCCAAAATAATGATCCACGTATTGGGAATAAAGTGTTCATACATTAATTTTTGTTAATAGTCTGGCAAGAGAATTCTGAAAAAGCTGTAGCTGACAGTATATACACTATTACAATAATATAGTCTATAGGAGACAATCATGGTTAAAGCTGATTTCTGTCTCAGTTTTTCATGCGCGTTTCTGCAATTAGGGTCTTAAAAATAAGCCAAGCCATAAAATGTTTTATCATCTGTATAGCTATGATTTGATCTACAGGATGTAGCCTAATACGAGTATGTAATAGATAAAAAAAATAGTGCAAAAATAGATCCTTGTGGCACCAAACATACGAGGGGGTTTGCTCTGATTCATAGCAGTCAAGAGCAACAAGTGTGTCCCTGCCACATAGATACAATCTGACCCAAATTAGGACCATCTCAGAAAGTCATGCCAAAGTTTGTCTTTGTACCAGAATACTATGATAAATCATGTAAAAGCACTAAGCACTAAGACTCAAAAGCAACAGAGCTGATATTTTCCCTGAATTTCCCTGAGTTTAGGTACCTGTCTAGAACCTTTACTAAAAGTAAAGTGTTCTCCATACAATGGTGTGGCCAAAATTCTGACTGGAATCTATCAAAGCATTATGATGATGCTCAGTGGGTACAACATTCTCAATTTTACCAATAAGGTCAGCAAAATGCTAACATGCTATGCTCAAATAGTGGTCACAGAGATATGTTTTAGACTCAAATATTTAACATTGCCACTGGTTTAAATCAACAGTTTTAAATGTTCTAACATTTACCTGAATGACCATCACAAGCTTATATTACCTGTGTTTAAGTTCATTGCTAACAAAAAATGTGAATAAAACACAATTAGCTCAGTGCTAGATCATGTTTTTGAAGACTGCAAGCAAGAAAGAGAATTTAGAGCTTGTTCTGGAAAACCTAATAATCACTTTTTGGGTTTGAAAAAACTGACCAAGAACAGAAATGATCAAAATGTTTAAATACTGAAGTTTGGTAATAAATTCTATATGCTAACTTTCAGTACTTTTATTATTTTCTAATACAAGTAAGTTCCCCTAACTTAACAATAGTATTTTACTTACAGTCAAAGACTTCTGTGCGGATTTCAAAATTATATTTAAAAATGAACAGACATGTTGGTTAAGCTTTAAAAATCTGGAAGTTTGTCTGTGTTTTATCAAACATCTGGCATTTAAAGGCAATGGTGAGTGTTTTTTAATATATATCCAGAGTACTGACTTGGTATTGAGTATCATGATGGTTTCACTGCTGAATAAAAATCAAAATTCTGATATTGTGAAAACACTGTTTTGGCCATTCACAAATTCTACAGAAAGCCTTTTCAACATGGAAAATAAATAGACTTACTTTTCTACATAAATTGTCTGCCAAAGGGTGTGATACTTTTATCTATGGCAGCTTTCTGACTTGTGAATGTCCACCTGAAAATGTATATGCAGCATTTCTTTTGATAAACGAACAAGTGAATGAGTCAATTTCCATTCATCATTGTCTTTATTCAGTTTGCTAATTTATTGTCACTGGTTTCTATGGTTCTCTGTAGTATGCTGTGCAATGTGTATGGTGCATAAATCAGATATTCACGTCAAAAGTACATAGCATAAGCACGTTGTACGACAGTAATAATGATCTAGGCAAAACACAGGAAGAATATTGCTCTATACATCAAACAAAATATTTTAGTAACCAAGTTAGATTTTAACTCTAGTTTAAAGTTTAGCTTGCAATGCATTGTGAATACAGAAATACAAAAGATCTTACAAGACCATACTTCTCATATCCTCTGGTGTACTTTTAGACTCTTTTTAGGACTTGGTTTTAATCTGTAATATGTTATTTAAAATCCAAGTTTTGCACTCAAACTACAAAAGACAATTGCTGTATTTCTAAGAGAGCTGTTGTGGACATTTTTTTATACTCGGCATCAAAGATAGATTATGAATAAACTACACTGCAGTCGTAGTTGTTCACTCCAAATCAGCTTCGACAATAATCAATTGATCTTACTACAATGCAAGACAGAGCAAGGGGCTGCTCTTCAAAATCTTCAGCTACAGCACTGTAAAAAACAGCCACACTTTTTTACTATTATTTCCCCTTTAACATCTGTCACCTGAACTTCCCCATTACAAATATAACTGTCTGAAAGAGGTGAAGAGGAAGCAGTTCCTTGAGAGATTTGAGGGTGTGTTTTTGATGTTTTGCTTTGTTTTGACAGTGGAGCTTTAAAATGTCTCACAAGCAGTATAAAGGCAATTCACACACTTTGTGGTTTTCTTTGTAAGTGACTCCACCCAAATGAGAGCTGCTTGAGTGCCACTACTCAGAAAGTACTTCTAATAAAGACAACACTGGGAGATTAAATGACATGTAATGGGGATTTAGATAAGAGTAGATATGTTTAAAAGCTTGAACCATTCTGTCAATACTTGTCCATCCTTGTGGTCTCCCACCCTGTAGGTCAGAAGAAAGTATGTGAGGCCTTATAAGGGCTTCATTCATAATCTCAAACAGAACACGTTGTAAATAATTTTAGATGGACAACAAAGATTAAATAACTTATTTGCACATGTATTGAGCTATACACACTCTCAAGACAAAAAAATTTTTTAACAGAACGTATGTTTTATAAGAGACCCCTAAGCCTTATGATACAAGTGCTATATAACACTATCTACAAGAGCTCTACATCATGCTCCAAGCACAATAAGCAGTATAAAAGTCACAAAATCAGTAGAACACTGAAGCTTAAGTTAGGAAAACGTCCAATCCAGAACTGACAAAGCAAGAAAGCAAACTGGACATGAGGTTGGGAAATCAAAAGTAAATTTATGTGGCTTAAAAAGCAACCTTGTGTTTAATATTTACTAGAATTAGTAAGTGGCAGTTTTCCAGTGTGCAGTTTAATTCCTGCCTAGTTAAAGAAATGTTCACCCAGAAATCATATTTATCCAACTTCCTCAATCAGATGTAGGTGAACATTCAAGATATTTGAAGGCTTATGATGCAGTAGACCAATAAAGAGTCGTCAAAATACAAAACTCTCAACCATGTAAAGCACATACAGATATTAAGGTCATACAGATTAGCCTGTGTGGTTTAGGACGCTTCAAGAATAAACTGAACAAAAATTCGTGATGTTTAAAGCTGCTGGCTGTAGCAGCAGTAAAGTATTTCAGTTCACAGTAATTCAGTGGCTCCTAAACCGCAACGACTTCTCTGTGTGGCCTTCACTATGCTCGAGATGTGGTTTGAGAGAGGTTTTGGTGATGTGCATTTACAGAAAAGCCTATGCTATTTAGGTATCTTATGACTTTGATAGTAACGTCAGTCTCTCAGCTCCAGTTCTAAACTCAAGAAACAAAATTTTGACTCCAAACACGTCTGGGCTGATCAACTACATCTGATGTGAGTGGAAAACTATAGACAGAAGATTTCTGGGAGAACCATTCCTTTAAGGTGGGGCTTAGCTAATCACAGACAAACTTCTCAATAGATTACAAAACCACAGCTAAAACATCATGACAGTTAGAGAGTTTTGACGTAATTAGTGAGATTGTCAGCGTGTGTGTGTGAATATCGCAGTATCTGGGAGTGTGTAAATGTGTGTGAGATTGTCTGTGTTGCAGGCCCAGTCCGCGATGTCTCCTTTCGCTTCTCGCCCGTGAAACTCACCCTCAATCCGGCAGGCTGTGTGAGCTCCACCCGTCGCCCAGCGGGGGTTTATCCGCTTCCCCCCGCCACAGCTCCTGCTAGCGAGCAACCTGTCGTCCTCGAATAGAAATTTAGCCGTGATAAGGATCAAAAGTCCACAATCTACCCGAATCTTCTTCGCCTGGGTCCACTGCTGTAGTTTTGTTGCTGGTTAGCTTAGCCTAGCCTAGCCTGTCTGTATGTTCCGGTTGGCATCGGTGTCAGTTATCTCGTTCCGCTCGGTTTAAACCAAGCACGTATAAATGCCGGTATAAATTACAGTTAAACGTGAAAACGTAACTTATATACTCTTACTTTATTCACACAAAGCAAAAATAAAGCGCACCGCAGTTGATTTCCACGACTTTGTGTCTGTTTTCCCTCCAGCTCGATAAACTCAGTTCCTATAGCGATGACCGTCTCAAGAACAAACCATTCCGCCGAGTCGGTTCTTTTAGGTGAATCAGTCAAACCGATTCACATGCCCAAATGAATCGAACTTTTTATAAGCACATTTTTAAGTCATATTTAGAATTTTTGTATTTATATTTACGATAGATAGATAGATAGATAGATAGATAGATAGATAGATAGATAGATAGATAGATAGGCAAAACTGTATATTATCATACAGTCTCACTGAATTCATTTTCTCTAGATAAAATCAATAATAAAAATGATCTGATTGTCTATGTAAATATTATAAGGTGAGTCCACTTATTTAGAAAAACTGATTCATTCAATTGTTTGTATGCAAACAATCAAACAGTCATGTTCTGTTCAGAAACTCAAAGATTCTGATTTCTTTAAAGTAACGATGATACCAGACGTCACAATATTGACAGCACAAAAATAGCCACTTAATTTCCTGTCCACACGTGTCTTCTGTGGTTTATATGTAATGTTGATTATGGCATAGTGGTGATAAATCTGGCCACTGTTTTGCACCCTGTATCCCAATCCACAGTGAACGGATTTTCAAAATACATTTTAGATCAAAATCTCATAAAAACTGTTGTAAATCAGTGCTTCAGATATCAGAAAATATATTCATAACAATTTCAAGTAATAATGTTCTGTGATACTTTAAACTCTGTCATTTCCACTGTAAAACAATGGTGACTCTGTATGTTTCTCTAAAATGAAGTATTTCACAGCAAACCACTCTGAATGAAAACAAACACACTTGTATATGTATACGTTGTGTGTACTGTATACGCTATAATATCTCATTAATACAATAATACAACTGCCTTACTAAAAGCAAACATCACTACCATAAGCCCTATGATCACAAAAGTAATAAATCACTCTCTTAAAACTGGCCATGTTCCATCTTCATTAAAAACTGCCATAATTAGACCACTTCTCAAAAAAACAGGTCTAGATCCAGAAGTTTTTGCACACTACAGGCCGATCTCCAACCTTCCCTTTCTGTCAAAGGTATTGGAAAAAGTTGTTGCCATTTACCTTCAGGATCATCTTAAATACAATAACCTTTTTGAAAAATTTCAATTTGGTTTTCGCCCTGCACACAGTACTGGAACAGCTCTGGTTAAAGTCACCAATGACATTCTGATGACAGCTGATTCTGGCTCATCTTCCCTGCTCATTCTTCTAGATCTGTCAGCGGCATTTGACACAATTGATCATGGCATACTCCTCGACCGGTTAAATAACACCATTGGACTTACAGATGCTGCATTTACCTGGTTCCAATCCTATCTTACAGGCAGAACAGAATACATTTCCATTGGAACTTCAAGGTCTCAGTCTTATGCAGTGACCTGTGGGGTTCCCCAGGGGTCAGTCCTTGACCTATACTCTTCAATCTATACATGCTCTCTTTTGGCCAGGTTATTGAGCAACATGGTGTATCATTCCACTGCTATGCTGATGATGTTCAAATCTACATGAAAATTAACAGAATAATTTCCCATATTTCAGCTCCAACTTCAACAGATTCGATATCAACATCTCTCGCTACTCTGACTACCTGCCTGGAAGATATAAACATGTGGATGAAGAACAACTTTCTTCAGCTAAACGGCACAAAAACTGAAGCGATGCTGATCGGCACTCCACATCAAATCCAATCATCTCCCATAGTGTAACTGTTTGGTCATACTACTCCTCTTTCCACAACAGTCACCAATCTTGGAATAAAGTTTGATTCTCATCTAACTTTTGAAGCCCACATCAAACATCTCTGCAAGATTTCCTTCTACCATCTCAGAAACATCGCCAAACTTCGTCCTACCCTCCATGTCGCAGATGCTGAAAAACTGGTTCATGCATTCATTTCCTCCAGATTGGATTACTGTAATTCACTTTTCATTGGATTACCACACAAAAGTATTCAGAGACTGCAACACATTCAGAACAGTGCTGCTCGTGTCCTAATGAGGGTACGGAAACATGAACATATTACATCTGTTCTCCAATCGCTCCACTGGCTCCCAGTCTCTATCAGAATTGAATACAAGGTTTCACTCCTCACCTACCAGTGCATCAACGGAAACGCCCCTCCATACTTGAAGGATATCTCACACTTCACACCTCCTCCCGATCTCTCCGTACTAAAAAAAATCAAACCGCCTCCTCCAGCCAAGAACTAAGCTCAGCACCATGGGTGATCGGGCTTTTTCTTCTGCTGCCCCTGACCTTTTGCGGGCACCGCAGACTGTTGAAAGTTTTAAAAAAGGGCTTAAAACATTTCTTTTTAGTAGATTTTACCGTTCTTAAATTAATTGTTGGTTTTATGTTTTATATCTGTGATTTTACTCTGTAGCACTTTGAGGTTTGTTTGCAAATGTAAAGTGCGTTACAAATAAAATGTATTATTATTATTATTATTATTATTATTATTATTATTATTATTATTAATAATAATATTCCCCACCCCTATGACTCATTCATTGAAATAGCAGTTCGAAAGAATCGGTTCGTTAAATTAAATCGAATCTCCCATCACTTATACAGCTCGTGCGATTGTCGCCTCTTATCGCTCGTGCAGGTAATACTGGAGACAGATTCTCCCCGGTATGATGAAAACATTTGACATACTTCGAAACTATGCTTTAAGACCATAAACGCGCAATCGCAAAGGTGGTCTAGATAATTATAAAAGACTTTACTTTAACTGGAATATTACTACCGCGACCTTGATAAGGATTAAACGGATGGTATAATGAATGGATGGATGGTTGGAATATTACTGTCCCCTCACATACAGTTCTTAAACATATTTGTGTCAAAATTATTATTATTTTACATTTCAAATAGTTTTATTATCAACACTGAATGGTTTCCAGAAACATCTGAATTTAGGGAGTTTTATATTCTCGTCAGATTTTCAGAAAAATGGTAGTACATTGTACCACTATATTTGTACATGCTTTTGGCTCACTTCTTGGCCATGGCTCTTAACGTGAATTCCCTGATGATGATGATGATGATGATGATGATGATGATGATTATTATTATAGTGTGTATATATTGGCTTACTATTTACACCCCTCTTAGCTCTCTCAACTTTGTATTACTCTTATTACTTTAGTAATATTTTAACTCTACTTTACTTATTGTTTATTGTGCTTGTTGCATGTCATACATGGGTTGCTGTCTCATCAAGTCAAATTCCCTGTATGGGTACATATTTGGTGAATAAAGTTATTCAGATGATGATGATGATGATGATGATGATGGTTGTTGTTGTTGTTGTTGTTGTTGTTGTTAAGAACAAGAACAATACATTAGGTACATTTACATATTTTAAAACATATTCCTTTATATCAGGTCCCTCATGGATTACACTGACAAGAAATAGTGTATCTAGATGTCACATTCAGATCTACTGTATTTGTTTCATGTATTATGGACTGTGAAATATTGTCTTGTAGATGGCAGCATTGGCAATAAATGGGCAGCAGCTCTGCGATGTCTTATCCACTAAACACACCACCATCACGTCACAGTTAAACACACCATCAGCACTTCATGATTAAACAGGTTGTATTCATTACTAATTACAGATGTAAGAGATCTCTGATCTGATTGTCCTGTATTGTACCTCATTCAGAAAAAGAGTCTGGGTAATACTAATAACAACTTCAGTGTAAATGAGTGTGGCTGAAGCTGCTGTAAGTTGAACAGGTGGATATATTTAAATGCATTTATGGTTGTGACATAAATGTGCGCAAAGACATTGAATATAAAACAGACTTCCTGTTTTGCAACTTGTGGCTTTCATGTGGATATGGATAGTCTATATTCCAGGACTGTATGGAGATAATGATATGTTTTCATGCTGTAATAGTGTTTGCATACTATCTCAAATTAGAAAATATTAATGAAATGGGCCCTTTAAAATGAGTTGTGTACATTTTTAAATGCATATTTTCTAAAGTGTATTGCAGAACACTGATAAAAGAATGCATTCTTGTATGAAAAACAGCTTCTTTGTATTTATTATACCTGTACATCCTTTCAAAATTTGTGTTCGTCACTTTCTGTAAAATAGTGTAGAAACATCACTAAACTTTTTTCTTCAAATAGGCTGTCAGTACAAAAACACAGAATTAATTATTATAACAGTAAAATATTACTATAAATAAAATATTAATATAAATGCTTAAAAGTGTAACTTAGTTTTGTCAGTAGATGGCACCAAAGGGCCTGTGTAAGAATATATGTACAGCTTCTATTATATCTGTTCAAGTTTCAAGTTTCAAGTTTCAAGTTTCAACTTTATTTGTCATTTGCACTACATGTCAAGACATATGTGCATTGAAATTCTTGTGGTGAGAGACATGGGAATAAAACTCTACAATAAAGTTAATCTGCACAAAAATTTACATATAAATAAATATACATATGAGCATATGTACAATGATAGATGTTCCTGCATAGAACATCAAGTAAAGTGACTTAGTGGGACTTAGTTGAGAATGAAAGTATTAAAACCTTTTAATTTTGTATTAATTTAAAATACTAAAAGAGTGTATTATGACTATATGACTGAAAGGTCTTACACATCATTTTGTAAGTTGTTGTAAATTGTTTTTTTCTGCCACATTTGGTTAGATGAGATATTTTATTCTTTAAATCTCATCCTTATATTTGACTTTTTTTATTTAACTTTTAACTGTTATTTTTTAACTTTTGCCTTTACATTTTAACTTGAATTGTTAGCAAATAATTAATTTTTAATGTTAACTCTTACCTTTAACCTTTATTCTACTATTGCCATTAACTTCTAGTTAATTTCTTACTTTTAAAATAATTGTTTATTTCTACTCTTATATTTAACGCTGAATTGAATGATCAACTTGTAAATCTTAACTTTGAATTTTTGACTTTTACTCTCTTAACATTTAAAAGTTATGTTTGAACTTTTACTGAAGGCTTTAACTTTTAGTTTGAACTTTTGCTTGTCTAACTTGAACTGTTTTGATTTCATTTATGTACATTGCTACTTCATGTGTTAATATTAGTATTAATCTTTAAATGGAAATAAAAATCAATAATAAAAGCAGTCATAACCAGTGGACAGTCTGAATGAGGATTTGAATGATGTAAACCTGCTCTACAGCAGCACACTCCTTTTATTATGGATGTTGGCAGTGCTTTGATTAATCTCATGCCAACAGGTGGTTATGCTAATTGTTCTGCTGTACTGTGTTCTGCCTGTGAATACATGTCCAGACCCTGTGGGCAGTCTGCCAGGGGAAGGAACCTGTATTGTGTAGCTCCTGTTTCCATTATGAAGGCCTGTTTACGATAAAGTGAAACTGCTGTGTTAGTGCAAATGATAAAAAAGCGTGTTTCATTTAGATTAACTGCATCTATTGTCATTTAGTCTAGTCTAAATAAGAACAACATTAAATACCTTGAATTAATTTATATGATAATTTGTATTTACATGAACAGCAGCACAGTTCTGTTATTACAGTATGACTAAGGTCTTAGTCTAAGCTTAGTCTGATTAAAACATGTGGTCTAGATTTATATTAGCCAGACTGTTGGAGATAAGTCTGGACATGTACACTCTTAGATTTTTCCATCAGTTCGCACTTGGAGTTTTTGTGATAATTTGTGGGTTTTTGTTTTCAGTAGGAACACGTGCTGAAGCTTTTTATATCCCAACAGGAGAATGACATCATTTTATATTAAGCACTTTATCAAAAATAGATTATATATACAGTATATGCATAGAATTTTTGTAAG